>NW_026510370.1:0-14688 GCF_026875155.1 Cherax quadricarinatus | reverse complement strand
AAAACCTAGATACCTGTATCTGCTTACATATTCTAGAAGAGACCCATCATGCAATTGGATCTGACGAACGTGCCTCTCTGTCGAGGAGGACGCCTATTGAGTATCTTTGTTTTATCAGTAGAGATTATCAACCCCAGGTCCTGACACGAGGCTAGTACATGATTAAGAATTTTTTGGGGTGTTGGAGAATCCGGTGGTGTGAATCATTATATCATCTGCAAAACTAATCACATAATTATGGGGCTGACTAGGCATAGCATTAAGTAATGCATTAATTAGAATATTGAACAGTGTGGGACTGAGCACACCTCCCTGTGGGGTTCCTAATTCAAAGTCTTTAGTTCCAGGGACATAGAAGTGTAACTAAAGACTTTGAATTAGGAACCCCACAGGGAGGTGTGCTCAGTCCCACACTGTTCAATATTCTAATTAATGCATTACTTAATGCTATGCCTAGTCAGCCCCATAATTATGTGATTAGTTTTGCTGCTGATATAATGATTCACACCACCGGATTCTCCAACACCCAAAACATTCTGAATCATGTACTAGCCTCGTGTCAGGACCTGGGGTTGATAATCTCTACTGATAAAACAAAAGATACTTGACGTGTATTGGACGCTTGGCATGATTTGTTTGCTTTTGAAATTTGGGAAAAATAAAAAATTTCTGCTACTTTGAGCTCAATTTCAAGGTACTTTTCATTGTAAAACCAGTCAAAATCATCTCAATTTCTGTGATATGTCTTCCATTCTATAAAATGAGACCAAGAAAACTAGAATACAACAATAAATACCATACGAAAATACAGTGCAAAGTCACTGTTTTATTCCAAAAAAAACGGTCAAAGTTTTTTTTTTTCTCATGCACCTTGTGCTGCAGGATTTTTTTTAGACTGTGCACACTGACCACATAGACCCATTCTTTCATATGAAGGTCTACCAGCTTTCTCCACTAGATTTGAGGGCGCTAGAATTTAGGCATACTAGTACGTCAAAAACCCTGGGTCGTAAGCCGTACTAGTACGGCCGAAACTCTCAAAGGGTTAAAAGTGACTTTGCAGCGTATTTTCGTATGCTATTTATGGTTGTATTCCAGTTTTCCTGGTCTCATTTTATAGAATGGAAGACATATTACAGAAATTGAGATGGTTTCACAATGAAAAGTACCTTGAAATTGAGCTCAAAGTAACAGAAATGTTCGATTTTTGCCGAAGTTCAAAAGTAAATAAATCATGCCAAGCATCCAATACACGTCAATTGGTGAGTCTAATATTCTTTCACAAGTGCGCTGATATTATTTATACCATTTCTATACTAATGCAGTAGTCTGCATATCAGTAAATCTTCTATTTTTTGTGAGAATAAAAATTCAAAGTGGAAAGCAAAAGAAATATAACAGAGGCCTGGAGACATGACTAATAAACAGAGGAATTGTTATTTTAGTGCCAGGAATGTCTGTCTTGTTTATTCTGGACCCTATTTGGAAATTGGCATCTTTTGAATTTTGTGTGAAATTGGCAGAATTGCCAAATTCGGACTTCTTTATTGGATAGTTGAAATTGGTAAATGGGTGGTTTCTTGTACTCATTCAATAAAAAAATGGAGTTCTAGCAAAATGGTTGTGATTTTTGTCGACTGGTACATTGGAATTGGCCAAAAATAGGGCTCAAAGTGGGCGAAATCGCCAATGCGTAAACATTGTCGAAACCGCTAACTTCGCAAGAGCATAATTCCGTAAGTTTTCCATCAAATTTCATACTTGGTGTCATTATGATTGGGAAAAGATTCTCTATCATTTCATAAGAAAAAAAAAAAATTTTTTTTCCCCTGAAAAATTTCCGACCCTGAGAACAAGTTTTGGAGAGGGCCTGCCGACCCTGAAAGGGTTAAGCAACTTTGGTTGACTTTAGTAAATCCAGCATTTCCCTCCCTTCTTTTTTTTTTTTTTTTTAATTATTTTTTCTTTAAATATGCTTTGAGCTGCAATTTAACTGAATATGTATAGGCAAATACAGTAGTCCTCCCATATCCGCGGGGGATACATTCGAAAGCCTTCCGTGGATAGTAGCGAACCCTATATATTAGCCATTTTTTTTTTAACATTTTGTGTCATTTTGTTTACATTTTGTGTACATACCCATGATAAAGTTTAATTGATATACAGTGGACCCCCGGTTAACGATATTTTTTCACTCCAGAAGTATGTTCAGGTGCCAGTACTGACCGAATTTGTTCCCATAAGAAATATTGTGAAGTAGATTAGTCCATTTCAGACCCCCAAACATACACGTACAAACGCACTTACATAAATACACTTACATAATTGGTCGCATTCGGAGGTAATCGTTATGCGGGGGTCCACTGTACAGGTCTCATAAGAACATAAGAAAGGAGGAACACTGCAGCAGGCCTGTTGGCCCATACTAGGCAAGTTCTTTACAATCCTTCCCCACTAACAACATATTTTGCCCAACCAAAACCTACCCAAGAAATAAGTTTTGATGATTCTATTTACTCATTATGCAAGTCCCACTCAAATCCAACCCCTCTCACGCATGTATTTTTTTTTTTTTAACAAGTCAGCCATCTCCCACCGAGGCAGGGTGACCCAAAAAGAAAGAAAAAACCCCAAAAAGGAAATACTTATGCCATCATTCAACACTTTAACCTCACTCACACACAATCACTGTTTTTGCAGAGGTGCTCAGAATACAACAGCTTAGAAGCATATATGTATAAAGATACACAACATACCCCTCCAAACTGCCAATATCCCAAACCTCTCCTTTAGCTGTTTCGGTCGTATATATACGTCTTACGCACCACTGTTTCTGACGTATTTATACGCGTAAATTCTAGCGGCTTCAAATCAAGCGGGAGAAAGCTGGTAGGCCTACATGTGAGAGAATGGGTCTGTGTGGTCAGTGTGCACCACATAAAAAAATATCCTGCAGCATGCAGTGCGTAATGAGAAAAAAGAACTCGTTTTTTTTGGGGGGGATTAAAATGCAGACTTTGAGGTGTATTTTCGTATAGTGTTTATCGTTGTATTTTCGTTTTCATGGTCTCAGGTGATAAAATGGAAAACATATTACAGAAGTAGAGATGATTTTGATTACTTTCATGATGAATACAACCTTGAAATTGAGCTCAAAGTAGCAGAAATGTTCGATTTTTACCAATGTTTAGGAACAAGCAAATCACACCACACGTCCGATACACTTCAACTGGGGAGTCTAATATTCTTTTACTAGTCCACTGATATTATTTATACCCTTATTACAATAATGCAGTAGTCTGCATAACAGTAAATTTTGTATTTTTTGTATGAATAAAAAATCAAAATAGAAAGCAATAGTAATATAAGGGGCCTAGAGACATGACTAATGAACAGAGGATATGTTATTTTAGTGCCAAGAATGTCTACATTGTTTATTCTGGACCCTATTTTGAAATTGGCATCTTACTTAATTTGCATGAAATTGGCCAAATTGCCAATTTCTGACCACTTTATTATCGTGAAGGGTTCTTAAATGGAGATATCGCAGGTTGAAGATACACACACTTGTAGGATGGTAACTATATTGTCAGACTGAGATGAGGGATGGAGCCCAGCTGCCTTGCCTGTCTACGCCTGGATGGTCTGCCGCCGAGTGAGGCCGGGGCAGGGGCATGTGCCCACACATCTGTATCCCGTGACGTCACACAAAGCCACAGGCCTACAAGGGATCTCGTATCTAAAGCACATGGATGATACTACTATGCTGTGCTATATAATACTGGGAATACAGGGATCAGCAACTATGCTGACAGCTCGGTCATGTTACGTATGTCGTCCCGACATACACTACTATACTACAGACTGAACAGGCAGGCGGTTCTGGGCTGATTCTATACAATAACAAATTCATATATAACTTAGAACTAATGGATGGTATCATAATGGATTTTACGTAATGGGTATTAACGTATTCATTACAAACTATAAGAACAAATCATTGTACAATATGGATGGAATTGATCGATCGATCTGTATTCATGCACTCTACGGATTCTGAGGAAGAATAAATATATACAAAGAAGTGTT
Organism: Cherax quadricarinatus; assembly: GCF_026875155.1. Taxonomy (NCBI): domain Eukaryota; kingdom Metazoa; phylum Arthropoda; class Malacostraca; order Decapoda; family Parastacidae; genus Cherax; species Cherax quadricarinatus. The sequence continues at coordinate 10,599 of NW_026510370.1, read as the reverse complement.
TAACAGAAAGGCAGATTCGGTGCACTCAAATCTAGACTGTTAATTCTCAGAATACGGAGGTTACGTGAACACGAAAATTTCTGACAACTGATCAACTAATGACAAAACACACAGTTGATAATTTCATTCATCTCGGACATCTAATTATGCAGGCTGTTTACACTTAAACCCAATTCTGCGAGGGTAAGGTTTACGTATGCAGAATGGTTATCATCTCTGGGAGGATTGAATTCCTCTGCAACGGCTAACACATGCCTTGACTGAGGACAGTCTGAACGAGTATCTACAAAAGATACAACTACAATCACTAGTGACTGTGGAATTACTAACTCGTCTGCTAGGAGTACTCAACTCGACTATTCGATACAGTAATTCTTGGCTTATTACAAAGTCACTAATGGGTGCTGGTGGCTTCACAGTAAGAATAAGATCTTCATGGAGCAGGAATCGAATCACACCAGAACACAAGGGATCGGTTCTTTGTGCAGTTTTGACATCCTCGACAGTAAATGGAGGATCTGCAGTAACTACACTAACGTGTCGCGATAAAGCATCTGCGACTACATTCGACTTGCCAGGTAAATTTTCAAAAGTGGGATTGAACTCTTGGATAGTCAAGGTCCATCTGGCTAACCTTCCAGTAGGCTGTTTGTTCTGGAATAATGGTAACAGTTCTTCCTTACTGGAGGAAAGAACAAACTCGGTGGAGTGGATGACTCCCCCGTTGAAAAAATTAACGCTATAACACCCAATATGGGCAAGGGAGAACGAATCTACTATCTCAAACTGCAAACACAGGAGAAAAGAAATGAACACGGTGAACAATGCTGATATTCAATCTGAGTCGCACACAGTGACACGAGGTATCAGCTATAAAGAAACTACACTTACAAACGTTAGCAACACGTGAAAGTTATTCGAGAAATAACTTCTTACAATGCACTGATTACTGTCAACTAGGATGGGATCACCATCTGAAACACAAGGAACAACAACAGACACTCTAGTGAGAACACTAGCTGTAACAGAGACGTCTTTCTGCAGACAGCATGTCACATCAACAAGAGATGGCATTACTAGTTGCAAGTAATCGTTTTCTGACAAGGCATCCCCTGTGGAGAAACTACTACTCGAACTAGCAGTCATTGCAGGGATAGGCTGTGCACTCAAGGCAGTCTGAGTGTCCCCGGACACTTGAGGCAACGGAACACTATCCTGCAAGTCTGAAGGTATAGGTGGAACACAGACGGGAATGACAGAATTACTAGTGCCTGACCGCTTGGCTACGTTAATAAGTAATTCACGGATCTATAGGAACTTAATCTGAACTTCACATTTCGCAGCACTTTAACAAATCTCAGATACAAGCTATGAGAACAAACAAATTGCTCAAGGGCTAGGTATTGTCTTTCAGTCAGTAAGGGAATGTTGGTACTGTGGACTGATTCATATTGACTTTGACTGGAATGATACACTAAGTGAACGTTCAAAAGTGACTGGGACATCTCGGTGAACTTACTGAAGGACATAAAGACAAGAAAAATGGAGAGAATGACACAATAAGCTTAAACGGGAAGAAAATGCTTAACTATTCTGCACAAGTAATTAAAAATTGACAAGTTACACAGTAAGCAAAGAACTCACACAAGAAAAATATGCAACTTAACAAACACTGAAAATCAAGAGAACTTGTACTTTGCTCAAATCTAATATGCTCAACTTTTACTTTAAATTGAATAAATGGCACAGTGAGTTGTCTTTACTTTCAATGCAACAAGGAAATTACACAATAAAATGATAAAATGGACTCAATAAACTTGTGCAAAAATTAAAAGACACACAATTCACTGAAATAAAGAAAATAAAATGACAGACAGAATAAAATACTATGCACAGAACAGAGCATAAGAAACTGCACTGTAATAAACTGTAGCAATATATCAAATAATTGCTAATCAAAAAAGTATTGCACAACACTGCATAAAATTTTCTGCAAGAAAAACTTTAATAGCAACACAATATTTGCACAAGAATTATTGCAAAATGAGTCAATGTGCAATAATAAAAATTATAACACACAAGAAAAGAAATATATCAAGGAATGAACACTTTAACTCTTAACTGCACTTAAACAATACTTAACAAGCAAAAGAACAATTTACTTTAAAAGGAGAACTTAAAAATTTGTTCAATAAAACATGAAAAATAATAGGTGCTAAAAACACACAACAAAAAGGAACACAACACTTACAGTGATGCAGAACACAACACATCAACATAAACACAGTACTAGAATTTTCTTGCAATGAAACTTGATGTGTGAAAAATTTTGTAAAAATGATTTCTTGCTTGGACTTTAAAAATGGCACTATTGTCTGTGGAAATAAGACAAATTAAACACTGGCTAAATGGAAAGAATATGAACACAAGAATTTTCAACACACAGGGAACAAAACAAAAATACACAAATGCTAGGAAGAAAAAATAACAGACAACACTGAGTTGTGATGCAGAATATGAGGTGAAAAATTACTGAATTAATTCACTGGAATACTGAGAACACTAGGTGATTCTGAAGTTTAAACACAAGTTCTATATTGCTCATATGTTGCACACACAACAAAGGCAACACTAAGTACTTACTTCAAGTGTATGAAAAGATACACAACACAACAGATATAAAATAATAGCACAAAAATTAACACTGAATTAAGGAGATTAAAAGAAATTAATGCAATCAGTACATGATAAACACTGAGTCTGATCAAGAGTCACTGAATGTCACTAAGAGAAAAAATCACTGGGAACACAAAAGAAATGTCTCAACACTCGCAAATGTCTCTAAAAAAAAATATTATCGCTGTAACACTTGAAGAATGAGATTGATGGATTGTTTATATGGTCTTGCTGCTGTCCTCTGCACAGATGATCGTAGAATTGCGCTTAAATCGAAGATAGACTTCACACAGGAGGCTTTTAACGGTGGCGCGAAACACAATCTAGCTCTTGACCCCCTATGTGGTCCTTAACCCTTTGAGGGTCGACAGGCCCTCTCCGAAACTCGTTCTCAGGGTCGGCCAAATTTCAAAAAAAAAAAAAATTATTTTTTCTTATGAAAAAATAGAGTTTTTTTTTCTAAACATTATAGGATAAACAAAAAAAATTTACCATCAATACTTACGGAGATATGGATGCATGAAGTTTGCAGAAAATGAGCCGCGTATGGCAACAGCGGCGACTGCCGCTCACCCGGTAAACTTTGATTTACTTGTATTTGAAGGTTTGTTGTTTTTTTCCCTATTTATTTTTTCACATAACTTATGTGGCCTATGAGACCAAAGTAAGGTGCAATGTACATATATACACTCGTTGTATACAACACAATAAGCACACAAACATAATTATCAATATATTGTTTACAAAATTTGTTTACAAAAACAAACAATACAAAACATTGTTTATTATTATTGTTCTATAATATATATACCAATATACAGTCACTGAACATATTCCTATTAGTTCTGCAGCTTGTGGAACTCTGAAACATGGTGTCATACACAATGGTGTTTTATCTTTCTCCCTCATTCTATCTCTTTCAATCTGTCTCTCTCTTTCTATCTGTCTGTCTATCTCTGTCTCACAGGTACACATAAATACAAGTATACATAGTATAAATTACCTAGGATAACCCAAGAAATCCAGACAAAGTGCTATACTCTGCTTGAAGATGTGAGTAAAAGTGATGACGCAGTCTTGTGGCTCTCTGAGACAGAGCTAGATGGATAGACAGGGAGCTTGACAGACAGGCAAATAGACAGACAGACATGTTAGTATACCAGCAAAAACAAAGGGAGGGCGATGTTCATCTCATCTTTTGGCATCAGCTCTACCCTCATTTACCCTCATCAAACGTCAGCACTTATCAGATGTTATCTCCCCTTATCTTGTTACTGTCATGGTGGAACATTTATATTACATATTATTATTATTACCTATTATTATTATTATGTATTATTATTATGTATTATTATGTATTATTATTATTATGTATTATTATTATGTATTATTGTTATTACGTATTCTTCTTCTTCCTCCTCCTCCTCCTCCTCCTCTTCTTCTTCTTCCTCCTCCTCCTCCTCCTCCTCTTCTTCTTCCTCCTCCTCCTCCTCCTCCTCTTCTTCTTCCTCCTCCTCCTCCTCCTCCTCCTCCTCCTCCTCCTCTGCCTCCTCCTCCTCTTGCCTCCTCCTCCTCCTCTTGCCTCCTCCTCCTCTTGCCTCCTCCTCCTCTGCCTCCTCCTCCTCTGCCTCCTCCTCCTCCTCCTCCTCCATTCTTGGAACAAGTTTGAAGAGCTTGTAGTTCATAATCACTATCATTATCATCACCAATGCTCACATCTGAGTCTGGGATTTTGGAAAATAGGAGTTTCCTCTTTGATTCTGGTACAACTGAACGACGGCCCAGCACCAGAGGTGGAAGGCTGTGGGTTGTCTGGGTTTTCCTCACTATTACCCATATTATGGTCATTAGTTTCGGTCAAAACCTCACCAGAACCTTGAAACTCATCTTCACTGTCACTTCCATCTGTATTAGAACTGTCACTGGGGAACAAAAGTGTCCCAATTCGCCGAGGAGTGAGGAACTTCTTACCGCAGGGCACGGTGGAAATTGTGTACTATGATGGCATTCCCACAATGCACCACTGGGTCCCAGATTTTTTTCCTACTGCGCACACCCACCACACAGACCCATTCTCTCACATCTAGGCTTATCAGCCTTTTCCTGCGAGATTTGAGGCCGCTAGAATTTATGCTACTAGTACGTAAAAAACCCCTACGCGTAAGACGTACTAGTAGCCCAAAAACCCCCTAAAAGGGTTAAAATATGGTGCTGGAACCCATAGTATATACCAAAACAAAGTGGGGTTGGGCGAGTGGTTAATGGTGAACGAGGCGTCTGGCCCGGGCAAGGGTAACCGTGAGGGTGGTGGTTGGGTTAGGGGTTAAACCCGGAACCTACTGAAAACACCCACACTGCCCAAGTAATTCAAAGCCGGGGGCTTAAAATAAACCCACGAAATACTACAACACCACAAGGAGAAAAAGAGCACTTGGAATGCTTGGAGTTTGAATCACAAGCGATGAAGACTACTCACGTGGCTGCTCGGTACTGGGTTAAGACACCTGGGTTATTTGCTAGCGGGCTTATCAAACCCCCTTCACCGAATATTTTGATAACCCCCAAACATGAGACAGCAGGGGTGAAGCTGGTTTGGCGGCCCAAAGGGAATTGGATGGATAGACTAGGCTGGCTGGACTGGGTTGTTCGACTCCCCCACCAAGACTGAACGGGCTTATTTTGCAAACTCGGGCCCCCCCCCGGGGATGATGAAAATAAAGAAAACACTAAAAAAAGAGACGCCCAGTAAATAATGTAAAGGGGTAGAGTAGCGGGTGAGGTAGCTGGCTGGGTGAATCTCGGTAGCGGTGGCCTACGGTACACAAATCCCGCTTGCTGGTCAAAATTTTATCTCCAGAAATCGCTGTAATCTCAAAATTACGGGCCCCTTTCCGCTGGCACCATTTATCTTAAAGGGTTTTTAAATGGAATACGCGGGTTGAAGATAGACACACTTGTGGGATGGTAACTATTTTCAACTGAGATAGGGATGGACCCCCCTGCCTTCCCTGTCTACCCCGGGAAGGTCTGCCGCCGAGTGGGCCGGGGGGGGGGGCCCCCTCCCCCACACATCTGTATTCCGTGACGTCACACAAAGCCACACCTACAAGGGATCCGTATCTAAACCATGGATAAACTACTATGGGGGCTATATAATACGGGGAATACGGGATCAGAAAACTATCGACATTATTGGGTAGTTCAAATCGAAAAGGGGCATTTTCTTGTACCAACAGATGAAAAAAGGGAGTTTCTAAAAAAATAGCTTTTAATTTTTGGACAACGGGAAAAAAGAATTTGCCAAAACGGGGCTCAAAGTCGGCAGAATCGCCGATGTGATGTCGCCGGACGCTAACTCGGGGGAGTGTAATTCCGGGTTTCTGCCCAAAAATTTTCATACTTTGGTTCTTTACCTTGAGGAAAAGATTTCTATCTTTTAAAGAAAAATAATTTATTTTTTCTCCAAAATTTATTGACATCGAAGGACTTTCAAAAAAGGGGCCTGCGAAGTCAAAGGTTAAAGTCAGCATTGTACTTCCCTTTTCCAGGGCCAAGTCGGGCTTATAATGCAGAGAATTCGTAGTTTGGAAGTTGGAGGAGGTGGGGATTACCAAAAATGTTGTCCAGAGGGCTGAGAAGGTTGTTGAGGGGGTTTGGACATGAGAGAGATGGGGGCGAAACAGAATGACTTCAAAAGGACAGTCTGTATGGAAGGAAAGGGGGGGGTAGGGGGGCGGCCCGGAAAGGTTGGAGGGAGGGGGTAAAGGGGGGTTTTTGTGCGAGGGGGGTTGGGCTTCCCGCAGGCATGCGTGAGCGTTTTGATAGGGTGAAAGGGACAAAGGTTTTTTTAAAACTTGACGTCTGTTGGGGTGGAGCAAAGTAAAATTTTTTTTAAGGGGTTCGGGGAAACCGGGAGGGGGGACTTGAGCCTGAATGGGAAGTACGTGCCTGACTCTGAAGGAGGGGGGTAAATGTTGCGTTTAAAAACTGTGTTAAAGCACCCTTCTGGAAGACAGTGATGGGGAAGATGGTGAAAAGTTTTCTTTTTGGGCCACCCGCCCGGTGGGGAACGGCCAGTGTATAATAAAAAATAATAAATGGGCTATATAAAAATAACCGGGGTTTCCCTGAATCCCTTTATGAAATATTACCCCGCTCACACTCCAACAGCTCATCAGGGGCCCAAATACCCATTCTCTCCCCTTCACTCCCATTAACAGCCATGCACCTTTTGGAATCCAAGCCCCTCACCCACAATCTCCCTTTTCCCCCTCCCCCAACCCTTTTTTAGGGCAACCCCCACCCTGCCTTTCCCTTCCCCCCAAGATTTATCTCTCTCCATGTCATTTTACTTTGATCCATTCCTCTAATGAAAAACCACCTCACAACCCCTCTTCAGCCCTCTGACTAAACTTTTATTTAAATCCAACCCTTTTTCCCAATTTCCCCCCACCCCGATTTTCGCATAATATTTTCACCCTACATTGCTCTTAGACGGAATCCCACGCCTCCAAACCCCCTCCCACCGCGCATTTTTCAACCCCGGGTTCTCACCAAAAAAGTTGGGGACTACATACTTTCATACATTCCCCCCTTTGCCCCCATAGAAAGTTTTTTTTTTTCTCCAAAATACCCCCAACGACCCCTCGCCTTTTTTTTCCCTTTCAAACCAGATTAACCCCACCTTCAAAATCCATCCGCTGACAGTCAACTCCCCAAAAATCTGAAACTTCAAAATTCTTCCTACTACTACCCCCCTAATTTATATCCAATCTTTTTTTATCTAAATCCTTTGAACCCTCTCACCTTACTCCCTTTTTATTTCCTTTAAATTTCTACCTTTAACACACCCCAAACTCATCCCTAACCTTTTGCAATTTTCTTTAGAATCTCCCAAAGCACAGATCACGCACAGCATTCTTTCACTTCACATATGTATATTCATTTTTTTTTTAATATTGGCCTTTCCCACCGAGGCACAGTGACCCAAAAGAAAGAAAAAAAACCTCATTTAAAACTTTCACCATCACTCTACAAATCCCTGTCTTTGCAGAGGGACTCAGATACAACACTTAGACGTCCCTCAAATTGCCAAAAAAGGAGGCATGTACTTCCCCTTTCCGAACTCAAGTCCAGTAACGGTTTTCCCCAAAATTTCCCTTTACAAAAAATTGACCCGTTCACACTCCAACAGCTGTCAGGTCCCAAAAATCATTCATCTCCATTCACTCTTATCTAACATGCTCACGCATGCTTGCTGGAAGTCTAAGCCCCTCGCCCACAAAACCTCTTTTACTCCCTCCCTCCCAACCTTTTTGGGGATGACCCCTACCCCAACTTCCTTCCCCAATAGATTTATACACTCTCCAAGTCTTTCTACTTTGTTCCATTCTCTCTAAATGACCAAACCACCTGAACAGCCCCTCTTCAGCCCTCTGACTAATACTTTTAGTAACTCCACACCACCTAATTTCCACGCTACGAATTCTCTGCATAATATTTACACCACACATTGGCCTGAGACACGACATCTCCACTGCCTCCAGCTGCCTTCTCACTGCAGCGTTTACAACCCAAGCTTCACACCCACATAAGAGTGTTGGTATCACTATACCTTCGTACATTCACTTCTTTGCCTCCTTGGGTAATGTTCTGTCTCTACAGATACCTCAATGCGCCACTCATCTTTTTTCCTTTATCAATTCTATGGTTAACCTCATCCTTCATTAACCCATCTGCTGACAAGTCAACTCCCAAATATCTGAAAGCCTTCACTTCCATATTTCCTCCCTCCAATGTGATATGCAATTTTTCTTTATTTAAAATGTTTGATACCCTCAAACAGGGCCCCGCTTTAAGGCGTTTCGCCTTAGGGTGTTCCGCTAATACGTACTGTGATTTCAAATTGACCCAAACTTGCTAACGGATATTCGTCTTTCTAATACAGTGCACCTCTCCTGGTTTGTCTACATTCTTCATGAGCACATCTCTCTATTATGTCTGGAAACTTTCCAAAATTTCAAGAGTTTTAAAGTTATTGCATATTTTATATGTACTCTGATAATTATACTTATGTGTATCTGTACCTAAATATACTTACACACTGTGCTGGTGCGCAGATACACATTAAAATCACTTAGTCTCTCTTCTTGACGCTATGTAATACAGTGGACCCTTAACCAGCGATGGCATCGATTAACGATAAATCTGACTAGCGATACATTTTAACGCAAAAATTTTGCCTCAACTAGCGCTTAAAAACCCGACCAGTCCTATTCGTTCCATACCATACGCGTCCACTTTGGCCTGAGCGCGCCTCACTTGTCCCTTCGGTGCCAGTGTTTACAAGCCAGCCAGCCACCGCGGTCGCTTCCAAACATACAACTGGAACATTTCATATTATCACAGCCTTTGTAGTGATTGCACCTGCAAAATAAGTCACCATGGGCCCCAAGAAAGCTTCTAGTGCCAACCCTACAGCAAAAAGGGTGAGAATTACTATGAAGATGAAGAAAGAGATCATTGTGTATTGTGTAAGAGATCATTGCTAAGTATGAAAGTGGAGTGCGTGTCTCTGAGCTGGTCAGGTTGTATAATAAACCCCAATCAACCATCGCTGCTGTTGTGGGTAAGAAAACGGCAATCAAGGAAGCTGTTCTTGCCAAAGGTGCAGCTGCTGCTGCACAACAGTCAGCTGTTGTTGTTGCTGCACCACCATCAGCTGTATTACTCGAAGATGTGGAGAGAGTGTTGTTGGTGTGGCTTAACGTGAAACAATTACCGAGAAACGATTAACCCCGGAGGGTTAGCCACCCAGGATAACCCAAGAAAGTCAGTGCATCATCGAGGACTGTCTAACTTATTTCCATTGGGGTCCTTAATCTTGTCCCCCAGGATGCGACCCACAACAGTTGACTAACACCCAGGTGAACAGGAAAAAATGCATGGAACTAGTGCTCATATTGGTGAGGTTAGTGGGGAGGATGTGGAAGAGTTGGTGGAGGAGGACAATGAAGAACAAACCACTGATGAGCTGCTAGATCATGTTCAACAGTAAGAGGCCACACCTGAGGAAACTGCTTCGGAGGAGGGGAGAGAGAAATTGACGAAGTTGCCTACTTCAAAGATTAAGGAAATGTGTGCAATGTGGCTTAAAGTGCAAACCTTTTTTTGATGAAAATCACCCTCACACAGCTATTGCAAGCCGTGCTGGTGACTATTACACTGACAATGTTGTGAAACACTTCAGGATAAAGGAACGAGAGGACAGGCCTCTATGGACAGATATGCTGTATAGTCCTTGTGGCTTAGCGCTTCTTTTTGATTATAATAATAATAATATGGACAGATATGTTGTGCGACAGAAGTCCAGTGACTCTGAAGCTGGTCCTAGTGGCATTAAAAGAACAAGGGAAGTAGCCCCAGAAAAATCTTGCTACCTCAAGTGCTAATGGAAGGGGATTCCCCTTCTAAACACTAAGAAGATCAATGCTCTCCCCTCCTCCCATCCCATCAGTCATCACCAGATCTTCAATAAAGGTAAGTGTCATGTAACTGTGCATGTAATCTTCAGTTTGTGTGTATTAAAATTAATATTTCATGTGGTAAATTTTTTTTTTTCAATACTTTTGGGTGTCTTCCACGGATTAATTTGATTTCCTTTATTTCTTATGGGGAAAATTAACTTGACTAACGATAATTTTGACTAACGATGAGCTCTCAGGGACGGATTAATATTGCTGGTTGAGGGTCCACTGTAATCTCTTGGGTGCCTTAAATGTCGTATATTACGTTAATATAGACATTTCCATTAATCCATCTATGATGTTTTTTCAAAATTACATACACGCTACTTAACATATAAACATGATACATACATCCACAGTATAAAAATTGACATAAATATGAGATGTGTTTACCAAG
>NW_026510369.1:0-13845 GCF_026875155.1 Cherax quadricarinatus | reverse complement strand
TCACGTGTATTGGAGGAAACGTACCTCACAGTGTATTGAGAGGTACGACCTCCCCGCGTATTGAGGGTACGTACCTCACAGTGTATTGAAGGTGCGTCCTCACAGTTTTTTGAGAAGTGCTACCTCAAGTGTATTGGAAGTGTGTACCTACGTGTATTGAAAAAGTTTTACCTCAAGTGTACAGAATGCGTACCTCACAGGTTTTAGAGTGAGTCCCCTCACAGGTATTGAGAGGGCGTACCTCCAGTGTATTGGAAGGCGTCCCTCACAGTGTATTGGAGGTGCGTACCTCACAGGTTTTGAGAGGTGCTACCTCAAGTGTTTTGAGAGGGCGCACCCACATTGTTTTAAAGGGTGCGTACCTACAGTGTATTGAGAGGTGCACACCTCACGTGTATTGAGAGGTGGCCCCTCACAGTGTATTGAGGGTGCGCGCCTACATGTATTGGGGTCTCCCCTCACAGTGTTTGAGAGGTGCGCAACCCACAGTGTATTGGATGCCACCCCAGGTTTGAGAAGTGCGTCCCACAGTGTATTGGAAGTGTGTACTCAAAGTGTTTTAAGGGTGCGTACCTCACAGTGTATTGAGAGGTGCGTCCCTCACAGTGTATTGAGAGGGGGCCCACCTCACAGTGTATTGAGAGGTGTGCACCTCACAGTTTTTATTGAGATTTGCGTACCTCACAGGATTGAGAATTGCGTAAACCTCAGTGTATTGAGAGGTGCGTACCTACAGTGTTTGAGAGGTGCGTCCTCACAGTGTTGAGGGTGCTTTCCCCTTACGGGGATTGTGAGGGCGTCCCCACAGGGTATTGAGAGGTGCGCACTCACAGTGTATTAAAGGGTGCGCCCTCCAGTGTATTGAGGGTGCGCCCCTCACAGGTATTGAGAGGGGGTACCTCACAGTGTTTTGAGAGGTGCGTCCCTCCAGTGTTTGGAGGTGCGCACCTCACAGTGTATTGAGGGGCGCCCCTCACATGTATCGAGAGGTGCGTACCTCACAGTGTATGGAGGTGCGTACCTCACAGTGTATTGAGAGGTGCGTACCTCACAGTGTATTGAGAGGTGCGTACCTCACAGTGTATTGAGAGGTGCGTACCTCACAGTGTATTGAGAAGTGCGTACCTCACAGTTTATTGAGAGGTGCGTACCTCACAGTGTATAGAGAGGTGCGTACCTCACAGTGTATTAACAGATGCGTAGTTTAGTGTACATACACTGATAATTGTGTATTTGACATTCCTTGAACACCGAAAGCTGTGTATTAACACGTACAGGAGTGTTCGTAGCTGTGTTAATACAGGAGCCAGAGAACTGTGTATCCCTGAAGAGTATATTCACCGAGTTGTTTATATATTTTAATGAATATATAAGAGGTTTGTATCGCATAGCATCATACAATAGTGCTGTGTACTTCTCAGTGTATTTGCACTAAAAGGTGAGTGTATCTCAGTGTATGTTTTAAATTAAGTATATATATATATATATATATATATAAAATATATATATATATATATATATATATATACCTAGGGTTGGCAGAGGAAGCAGTATAGTCCCTTTTATAAAGGGAAAGGGGACAAAAGAGACTGTAAAAATTATAGAGGAAATAAGCTTACTGAGTATACCAGGAAAAGTTTTACGGATGGGTTATAATTGAAAGAATTAGAGGTAAGACAGAATGTAGGATTGCGGATGAGCAAGGAGGTTTTTAGAGTGGGTAGGGGATGTGTAGATCAGGTGTTTACATTGAAGCATATATGTGAAACAGAATTTAGATAAAGTTTGGGAAGTTTTTATTGCATTTATGGATTTAGAAAAGGCATATGATAGAGTGGATAGAGGAGCAATGTGGCAGATGTTGCAAGTATATGGAATAGGTGGTAAGTTATTAAATGCTGTAAAGAGTTTTTATGAGGATAGTGAGGCTCAGGTTAGGGTGTTTTAGAAGAGAGGGAGACTACTTCCCGGTAAAAGTAGGTCTTAGACAGGGATGTGTAATGTCACCATGGTTGTTTAATATATTTATAGATGGGGTTGTAAAAGGAAGTAAATGCTAGGGTGTTTTTGGGAGAGGGGTGGGATTAAATTTTGGGGGAATCAAATTCAAATGGGAATTGACACAGTTACTTTTTGCTGATGATACTGTGCTTATGGGAGATTCTAAAAAAAATTGCAAAGGTTAGTGGATGAGTTTGGGAATGTGTGTAAAGGTAGAAAGTTTAAAGTGAACATAGAAAAGAGTAAGGTGATGAGGGTGTCAAATTGATTTAGATAAAGAAAAAATTGGATATAAATTGGGAGGAGTATGGAAGAAGTGAATGTTTTCAGATACTTGGGAGTTGACGTGTCGGCGGATGGATTTATGAAGGATGAGGTTTAATCATAGAATTGATGGGGAAAAAAGGTGGTGGTGCGTTGAGGTAATGTGGAGTAAAAAAAAGTTTTATGGGGGCAAAAAAGGGGAATGTATGAAAGTATGTAGTCCCCACCTCTTATATGGGTGTAAGCTTGGGGGGTAAATCCCAAGCAGCGAGGGACGGTTGGAGGCGTGGGATGTCCTGTTTAAGGGGCCCAATGTGTGGTGAAATTTTATGCAGAAAATTCGGAGTGTGGAAATTAGGAAAAGGGGGTGTGGAGTTAATAAAAAGTATTAGTCAGGGGGCAGGAGGGGTTTTGTTGAGGGGGTTGGTCTTTAGAGAGAGGATAAAAAGTAGAATGACATGGAAAGCATATAAATCTATAGGAAGGAAGGGGGGTAGGGGGGGGCGTCCTCGAAAGGGTTGGATGAGAGGGGGGTAAAGGGGTTTGTGGGTAAGGGGGTTGGACTTCCAGCAAGGTCTGGCGGTTATTTGGGGAATGGAGCGAAAGGGACTTTGGGCCGACGTCTGTTGGAGTGTGAGCAGGGTAAAAATTTGTGAAGGGATTTAGGGAAACCGGTTATTTTCATATTCGGATTGAGTCTGGAAAGGGGGGTACAAGCCTGCACTTTAAAGGAGGGGTTTTTGGGATATTGGCAGTTTGGAGGGGTATGTTGTGTTTTTTATTGTGTATGTTTCTAGATGTTGTATTTGAGCACTCTGCAAAAAAGTGATAAAGTGCGAGTGTGGTAAAGTGTTGAAGAGATGAAAGTATTTTCTTTTTGGGGATTTTCTTTCTTTTTGGGGCACCCCCTCGGTGGGGGACGGCCGACTTGTTGAAAAAAAAAATATGTATATATTAATACGTGCATGGAGTGTGTGTTCCTTCGTGTATGTACAGAGGTGTATATGAATTTGAGTTTTGGCCTATTAGCTTATTAAATATAAATATAATTTTTATATATATATATTATTTAATTTATATTATTTTATATATATTTAAAAATATAATATATATTTTATATATAATATATATTATAATTTTATATATATTGAATCGAACCATGCTAACCCTTCTGGGTAGGGTAGGGCCTGGCCGGGGCCTTTATCATAAGACTTTTCATTCCCATTAGCCCCCTTGGGGGCGGGGTGACGCCAGGAGGCCTAGCTTGTGGATAGGCCTGGGGACAGTTGGTCCCAAAGATGAGGAGGTACTTGTGCCTCCTCCCATGGGAGACTTAGGTCTCGACACTCCCTAAAGAGGGAGCCAAAGGCCGGGCCACCACTTGAAAAAGGCCCGGGCCGGGAGAATACCGGCGAATGTTTAATAATATATATAAATATATATATAATATATATATATATATATATATTATATATATATATATATTTTATATATATTTTGTCTTTGCCGAATATGTAAAACTGGTCAATTAGCAAGAACTCATTTAAAATTAGTCCTTTCAAAATTATCTCTTATACGTTTAAAGATATATTTTTTTCATTAATGTTAATGTAAAAATTTTGAATTTTGCACCAAAAGAATCTTAGAAAACTTACCTAACCTTATTATAACAAGAACAATTTATTTTAGCCTAACCCAACTCGATGTATTTGAAATACGTTTACAATAATTTAATAATAAACAAACACAGTGAAATTTTCACTTGTTCTATATGGCAAGATGAACGTTGCTATTTAAGCTAAGATCGCAAGTTCTGCCTATTCGGCACGACATTATATATATATATATATATATATATATGTTGTTAGGTAAGACACATATGCAACAGTTAGGTATCTTTATTGTGAAACGTTTCGCCTACACAGTAGGCTTCTTCAGTCAAGTACAGGAAAGTTGATAGAAGCAGAAGATACTTGAAGACGATGTAATCAGTCCATCACCCTTAAAGTTTTGAGGTGGTCAGTCCCTCAGTCTGGAGAAGAGCATTGTTCCATAGTATGAAACAATATATATATATATATATGTCACCATATATATATATATTATATATATTATATATATATATAAAATATAATATATATATATATATATATTATATATATATATATTATATATATAAAATATATATATATATTCTCAAAATTCTGTACATTACTCACTACTACACTATAAAAAATCAGTACCTGCACAAATTTGTTCTAACTTGTACTCACTTGTAACAATCTCATATTATAAACTACAATTATCATGACTCATTGTAATGTTCCCATGTTGTAACTTAAGTCATTGTACTCTGGATATATACAACCTATGTATTACTTTCTACATGTCCCGTTGCAATATTCCCATGTTATAACGTGAGTCAATTTACTGTTTGCTGTACATAAAACAGATGTACAAGTTAGCAAACAATAATGTATTTGTGTAATATTAAGTAGTTGTGTAAGCCGTTAAGTCTGCCCGTAATGCCCAGGCATGATAGTGGCTGTTTGTACTGAAAATTATTACTGTAATTACACACTGTGAACTACCTATGTAAATAGGACTCCCTAGGCCTAGAACATGTCAGTCACAGTGTAAACTTGCAAAGCAATAAAAATTGAATTAAATTAAATACGAGTATGTATTACTAAGCGCTAAACCAACCAAGGTCATACGTACGAGTGTAGGTTCATCTTAAAGTGTGGATCCATCAGACTAGGATCACTGAAACTTTACTCTAATATTGCTAAATAGAATTTAAACCTAAAAAAATGACATAGATATTATTATCCAGAGATAATTCGGTACAACTGTAGTTATAAAGTGGAGGTTGACTTACCACGAACATTGATGGTGACTGTGATGGTGGGAAGTGTGGAGCAGAGTGTTGGTGGTACTGCAACCTGTGAGACTACGACACTGTGTGAGGTGCTGCTGGTGCTGCTGGTGCTGCTGGTGCTGCTGGTGCTGCTGGTGCTACTGGTGCTGCTGGTGCTGTACTGACAACCATATTACCACTACCTTCCTTCCTCGCCATCACACGTTCTACCCCCCCTACTACCACCTCCCATCCACACCATCACACGTTCTACCCCCCCTACTACCACCTCCCATCCACACCATCACACGTTCATACCCCTACTACCACCTCCCATCCACACCATCACACGTTCTACCCCCTAACTACACCTTCCATCCACACCTTCACACGTTCTACCCCCTACTACCACCTCCCATCCACACCATCACACGTTCTACCCCCTACTACCACCTTCCATCCACACCTTCACACGTTCTACCCCCTACTACCACCTCCCATCCACACCATCACACGTTCTACCCCCCCTACAAAACCCACCTCCCATCCACACCTCACACGTTTACCCCCCCTACTAACCACCTCCCATCCACACCTTCACACGTTCTACCCCCCTACTACCACCTCCCATCCACTCCATCACACGTTCTACCCCTACTACCCCCTTCCATCCACACCTTCCCCCGTTCTACCCCCTACTACCACCTCCATCCACATCACCTCTAACCTCCCCATCCCCCTACTACCACCTTCCATCCACACCATCACACGTTCTACCCCCCCTACTACCACCTCCCATCCACACCATCACACGTTCTACCCCCCCTACTACCACCTTCCATCCACACCTTCACACGTTCTACCCCTACTACCCCACCTCCCATCCACACCATCACACGTTCTAACCCCCCCCCCTACTACCACCTTCCATCCACACCATCACACGTTCTACCCCCTTACTACCACCTCCTTCCCCGCCATTACACGCTCTACTCCCCACCACAACCTCCCATCTCCGCCATCACTCCTCTACCCCCCCCCACCACCTCTACAACACCTTGTACTATCTCCACTACTTGTAGCAACGGCTACAAAGGTCTTGGAAGTCAAGCTTGGGCTTAGTTCCGTGTACTTTTGGCTGTCTAGCATATACACTTACGATGATAAAACGTTTAGGTGCCTGTCCAGCGCCTTCTTGAAGACAGCCAGGTAATCCTCCTTATGTATACTGGAAGGCAGTAGAGCAGTCTTGGGTTCCTGACACTTATTGTGTTGTCTCTTATCGTGCAAGTGGCGCCCCTGCTTCACCTGGCGAGTGGCGCCCCTGCTTCACCTGGCAAGTGGCGCCCCTGCTTCACCTGGCGAGATGTTGCACCATTGAGTTCCTCATAATGCTGAAGATCATTGTTCGTATCGCTCTTGGGCCGTACGGACAGGCTGCGCAGTAGCTCCTGACTCTGTTGATTGCTGCGCAGTTTTCCTCAGTGCACTCACAATGGCGGAAGGTGCACGTAGGCGAGTCAACACCGTCTGCCTTCAATTGGTGACAGGCTCGTTCAACAATCAGAATACACATCTACTGCTTACTGCGATACTCCGAGATACATATGGCATCAATAATGAAGATCTTTATGGTGTCTCTTTGAACGAAAATTCGAGGCTTTTTGTCAAATTCAGACAAAATATTTACTTACGAAAATATGGTTGCCACTTATCAGGATGTGATCAAAACTTTTTAATTTCCTGGTGTCACTGTTCGCCTTCACGACGTCTCCCGTTTTTACACCTGGATCAAGGTACGAAACGTTCCTTTTGAGGCGGACGAGAGTGATTTGAGGAATGTTTTTGCACGCTATGGCACGGTTCATATGGCAGCTATGGGACGGTGGCATGATGGTCCTCTAGTTGGTATGCTGGAGGGGTCTTTCTCCCTGAAAATGTCCCTCAAGCACCCTATTCCGTCGTATGTGGTTATGGAGGACTTTCGTACGCAAGTGTACGTTACGTACTCAGGACAAAGGCGTACGTGCAGGCTTTGTGGGATGTATGACCATATGGCGGCGCAATGCCCTACAAGACGTGATAAAACGACGGGGAAGTAAGGCGGTTTGATGTTTCCAACGGAGCAGCGTTCATATGCTGCTGCTACACAACAACATATATTGCCTCGTAAATCATGGAGTGAGGAGATAGAGGGTGGGGTTGAAGACTCGCCGATATGTCTAACCCTCCCTGGTGCAGTGGAGGACGTGGGCGTGGTATCGGCGACGACAGAGGAAGATCTCGTTCATATTCAGGTTGACGTGGAGCAATCTATTCAAGAAGTTCTGAATGTTTTATTGGATGCTTCCACATCTGAGGGGCTTCACGGTGGTTTAGAGGATGTAAGTGTGAAGGAGAAGGACGGGGCATCCTCCGGGCATATTGCTGAACATCAGGTTGTGGTCGTGGAAGTTCATAGGAACAACAGTTCCGAAGATGAGATGGATACTGGCCGCAGTTCTCGTAAGAGAGTGGCGGTGATATCTGACTCTCAAGATGTTTTTGACACCAGACAACGGTCGGGGAACAAAGCATGGTGCGATGTGACTCGTAGAGACAAGGGCAAATCTACATGTGTTCAACATGTCAAGGAGAACGACACAGGGGGGGGGTGGGGGAAGAAGTGGAGATACACACAAGGGAACCAAGATTGTTAAGGTATCCAAGGGTAAACCTCCAATGAAACGTTCAAGTGTATTACTTTTAAATATAAATGGGTTACGGTCTGTTGAAAAACGTAAGTATTTGGAGGTTTTGTTAAAAAATTATGTACCCAAATGTTGTATTCTTACAAGAACACAATTATAAATCTTTAGGTGAATTGCTGATTCCTGAATATATTTTGTACATGGGCTGTTTTCTAATAGACTGAAAGGGTGTGTAGCAGTGTTAGTTAAAGAGGCTAGCCCGTTTTCTTTGCAAACATATGAGGTTGGGGAGGAGGGAGGGTTGTTAGGGTTGATGGGTGTGTGGGGTGGGGTTCGGGTGGCCTTCCCTGGGGGTGTACGGACCGGCGGAAGGTGACATGCGTGTAAAAAATGCGTTTTTTAGGGACGTGTTGGTGTACCATTTAAGATCACTGCCAGTCGTCACGATTATTGGGGTGATTGGAATTGCATTGATCGTCGCAAGGATGTCGAACCGAGAGGGAGGGGTTTTTTTTTTTTTTTTTCAGGATATTTAGGGGACTTTTGCGGAGTGTTAATGTTACGGATGTGGGGGGGGGGGGATGAGGTGGGGGGGGGTCATGCATACGTTCGTTAGAAGGGAGTATGCGGCAAGAACTGGATCGCATATACGTTTCTAGAGGTGTCAGCGTCAGGAGTGTACGTGGGGCTAAATGTGAGCTTTTCTGATCACAGAGGTGTTATGGCGGATGTTGACTGGGTAGGATTACCGAGGCGTTACAGAGGTTTCTGGAAGTTGAATGTGGGTTTAATGCACAAAAGAGGTGTGAGGGAAGATTTTGTGAGTGCTTGGAGAGGATGGTGGGCTGAATGGCAGGAGGGAATTGATATAGTCGAATGGTGGGATACTGTCGGTAAGGTGAAGGTGAGGAATTTTTTTCAGCAGCAAGGAAAAGAAGACAAGAGAATGCAGTATGGGCTCTTGAACTATCTTGAAAATCAACTGCAAGCATGTTATACAAAGGGTGGGGGAGTGTATCCGTGGTTGAAATTGAAAATTTAAAACGCTTAATTAGAGACTTTCACAATCGTATTTTTGATGCGGCGCGGATAGCAAGTGGAATTGATGAGGTTTTATGGGGTGACCGTCCTTCGGCGTTTGTCTTGCGAGAGCAGGGCAGACGCCGTAAGGCGACAGAATTAATGGGATTAGAGGTTCAGGAGTCATTGGGAAACTTTAGTAGGGGGCAGGTCTTTCGGTCAACGGAGGCTATGAATACCTTTGTAGACGCATGGTATGAATTGCAATACAAAAATGCTGGATTTCTAAGGGGGCGCTGGGAGAAATGGGTGAATATGTACGTTGTAATCTAGAGTACATGGACAGGTTGGCTTTGAATGGACCTATAAGTGAAGAAGAGATTAGGTTAGCTGTGGAGGGTATGAGTGTAGGGAAGTCGCCGGGGATTGACGGAATCCCTTGTGATTTTTACAAGGACAATTGGGATTGTATTCGCGATTTTTTGGTGATATTATTTAATGCCATGAAAAGTAGTGGCATTATGGGACAGCAACAAAGAACAGGGGGTGGTTGTTCTAGTCCCGAAAAAAAATCTGGGAATTATATACATAATTATAGGGCAAATTTCATTAATGTGTGGCGACTATAAAATTTTTGCGAGATTATTAGGAAATAGGATAAAACGGGTTTTGGAGAGAGTTCTGGACGAGGGACAATATGGTGTGCCAGGACGATCTATGTGGGGTGGGACAAGGAATTATTCGCAGGTTCATTGAGGAAAGCGGGAGGGTAATAAGGGTGGAATATTAGCTTTAGATTGGCACGCTGCATCCGATTGCGTGGAGAGAGATGCATTATGGAAGTTTATGCAGTGGCAAGGTTTCGGAAAGGAAATTGTTAGTTGGGCACAGGTTTTGTACGAGCAGGCTACGTTAGGGTGCAGGTAAACGGTAGGTTGGGAAAAGTTGTTAGGATGCATAGGGGATTACGGCAGGGGTGTCCTATATCACAAATTCTTTTTGCGTTGATTCAGGACCCGTTTTTTAGAGCCGTGAGGGGGATTGTACGACAGGATGACAAGCAAGGTTGGGTGGGGGTACAATCAGGAATTATAGGTTACGTGGACGACACTACGGTTTTATTTCGTGGAGCCAAGGTTTTAGGAAAAGTGAGCGAATTGGTGGAATGTTTCGGGAAAGCAACCGGAATGACGGTTAATAAGGAAAAATCAAAGCTTATGGAGGTGGGGGATTTGTGCGGGTGTGGTATTAGGCCAGAGGGAAGGCTGGCCTTTAGTAAATCAAATTAAGGTGTGTGGGATTGTGCATAGGGATAACATACAGGATGCGAGGAAGATTGAATTCAAGTGAGGCTGTAGAGAGGGTTTTAGGTCGTTTAACAGGTTTGAGGGAAGGAGGCTTGTCTATACATCAGCGCGCAATTGTGGTGAATGTGATTTTGTTCAGTAAGTTGTGGCACGTGGCATGTATTTTTCCGTTACATCCATATGATGAAAAGCGTATGTTAACGCGTGTATATAGATATATTTGGGGTTCAGGTTGTGATTGGTTAACGAGGGATGTGGTTGTCTCTTCGGTTGGCCGGGGTGGCCTGGGGCTAATGAATCTGCATAATAGGATGTAGGCATGTATGTCAAGCATAGCTACTTGAGAGAGGGTAGAATGGCCGGCACGGGTTTGACCTGGATAAGACGGGACTTGGTACGGGTTGGTTGACTGGAACGGATGGGAAAAGAGATGTGAGGACATGTTGAGGATGTTAATTTATGTAAAAGATCCACGCAAGATCAAGATCGGCAAATTGGCACTGGTAGAGGGCAGGGAGGTAGTGGCTAAGGTGGAGGGAATATATCCCAATGTATGCATGGGAAAGGGAATATGGGGTCGTTTAAAAGCATTACGGTTACGAGCCAAGGTCAGGGGGATAATGTTTAAATTTTTACATAATATACTGCCGTCCGGGAAGTTTTAGCGAATAGGCGCGTGCAGGAGGGATGGCTGTGTGTTGTGTGTGTGGAGATCCTGATACGGTCTTTCATGCAGTTTATTTCTGTAAGAGATTGGAACACGTAAGGTTGTGGTTTGGTAGGGTTTTAAGAATGGTGGGTGGGGTGGGTTTAGTGTCTTAAGAGCTTTAGTTTAGATGTGGGGGGGGGGTCGAAACACCGGTACAGAATGCAATCGGATATTTAGTGACGGATTTTGTATATACGTCATGGGTATACAGGCATTTATCTGTGAGGGAGAGAATCAGAGCACTGGTAGCGATATTTTATGGTACACAACAGAAAATAAAGACATTACGGGAAACAGATGGTTTTTCTTATTTTCAAAGGGATATTGCAGATTCAAGGTCAGGGATTTATGGGAGTTAATACCTTAAAGGGTACACGAGGCTGGCTTCTTGAATATGTGTGAGTGAAGGTGGCATACGATTGGTATGGGTGCGGTTTAATGTATAAATGATAGGTATGATCGTTAGTTTGGATGATGTTTTATTCAAACAAATATATATACTATTGCTTGGAAACTAATTTTTGTTCTTAAATTGACGTGAAGCAAACTCATGAACTGCATGACAGGTGTTATGTAAAAGCACCTTGAGCAACTTATATATATAGTTTTTCATTTTATATTTTCCTTGTATCAGCCATGTGGATGATACCTGGTAACGTTCTGCTTGGGGTCTCCTGGGATATATGTTTTGGAATATGACCAGATATGAGGGTAAACAATTTTGTATTATTTTGTACATAATCTCTCATGTGTGTGTGTATATGTGATAAGAATGTGGTGTGTGTATGTTGCATAATGTTACTTGTTTGGCAATTCAGAATTATCTCATGCTATTAAGTGGAACCCTTTGTGTAATGTACTGAATATTTTTGTATCTTTGCAGAAGTCAAGTAAATTGACTACCAGTTTCATTACATATCGTTCGTTTTTGGATATTTTGTTATATATGCACTTGTTTATGTATAATGTCTTTACAAAGGTTTTATTGACATAAAATCAAACACTAAGGCATATTATTGATGAATAGTTTCTCTTTGTTTATAATGTATATAAGAGGGTTTTAAATAAGGTAACGAAGAATTTGTATATTCTTGTGTTACCTTGGGATACGTACATAATGAATAGGGGATGGACGAATATTTATAACCGTTCTAGTGTATATATTGACAATTGTAATTATACTTACTATGAATGTAATGATAGGTAATCCTATGTTTATTTAATGTATTGTATATTTTTTATAAAAAAAAAAAAAAAAAAAAATGCTGAAGAATTTTATAAATAAATATTAGATAACAGATATTTTAGGCAACTATCCTAAATTTGATTGTAAAAAATATATTAGTGTCCAGATGTAATCGTGTTGTGGCATAGCCTTTTGCGTATATATATTGTTGCTGTACAGTAGTCTACTGGAGAGCTCCAGTGAGCCCTCCAGTAGACTAGTGTACTTGTTGAGTGTAACCTTAAAGGTGTGTTAGCTTACCCCGTGATGTCCATCCATTACCTCACTAACACCACCACTACAACAACACTTCCACAACCACAACAACAACCACCACCTCCACCACAACAACAACAACCACTACCTTCACCACCTCCACCACCACAACAACAAGCACTACCTTCACCACCACCACACCCACAACAACAACAACCAGCACCTACATCACCACGACCTTCATCACCACCACCACCACGACAACAACAACAACCCGCACCTACACCACCACCACCACACCACCACCACACCAGCACCACCACCACCACCACCACAACAACAACAACAACAACTACCAGCACCTACATCACCACCACCACAACAACACAACAACTACCAGCACCTACATCACCACCACCACCATAACAACAACAACCAGCACCTACACCACCACCACCACAACAACAACAACCAGCACCTACATCACCACCACCACCACCACAGCAACAACAACCAGCACCTACATCACCACCACCACCACAACAACAACCAGCACCTACATCACCACCACCACAACAACAACAACAACAACCAGCTGTTACAAAAAATGCGATTCTAGAAGCTTAGAGATCTCCAGTGAATACTAGAAAGGACTGCCCTTCTAGCATCCAGCCTGTTACTGGGTTTTCGTAACAAGTAGTCAGTATCCTTGTCCAATTATCCATTAGAATTCAGTATGATTCAATAGTGCTTCAGGATTACAACTGGTAGGCTACTAACTAGAGAAATTAAAATTTAATAAATTTATTAAGTCTAGAGGTATATTATCAAATTAAATTAAATTAAATTAATAACAGTAATCAAAATAATATCACTTCTCTCAAGTACAATATTATTGTGCTGAAAGCACATATCACATTTATAATTCTTAAGTACCGTCAGGTACATTAACATTTAATAAGATATTACAAATATGTACAAGTAAGTATGTATGTGTGTAAGTGCTCTAAGTAGTTCGCTATGTCTCACGACTCGACTTGACTTAAACAAGTGATTGACAAAGTCCTCAAATAAACTAACTTCTTGACCAACTGGCAGTCAGAACAGTCTGCTTGAGCAATAAAAAGAATGCTAAGCCCAATAGCAATATAACAAACAACTGCGACACAGAATCAGGAACAAGGAGATAATATAACGACACTAAGTAGGGACCATCAGCAGATCCTCCACAAAAGTCACAAAACTCCCATACTACTGAATCTAAGTTCAGCATAAGAAAATCCCCGACTGTGATAATACACAGATACCAGTTATTTATATATTATTTATATGTTATTTATATATTATTAATCCTTCATACAGAATCCTTACAAATGCCATAACTGATTCTGTAACACACTGTTAATTTTATATTTCCATGCACTTGTCACGATTACCGTTAATTTTGATAGATATGATCCTGGCAAAAAAATTTTTACTGATCTTCCCCCTTCACCCCGAAGCAAAAAAAACTAATATTACCAAAAGATTGGATATAAAACAAACCTTTTTTT
>NW_026510368.1:0-14040 GCF_026875155.1 Cherax quadricarinatus | reverse complement strand
TTTTACAAAGAGAAGTCTTATAAGAAGAGCAGAGTATATGGAGAGTAAAAGAAAGGTGAAGACAGTGGTGAGAGAGTGCAAAAGGAGAGCAGATGATAGAATGGGAGAAGCACTGTCAAGAAATTTTGATGAAAATAAGAAAAAATTTTGGAATGAGTTAAACAAGTTAAGAAAGCCTAGGGAATGTTAGGATTTGTCAGTTAAAAACAGAGTAGGGAGTTAGTAGATGGGGAGAGGGAGGTATTAGGTAGATGGCGAGAATATTTTGAGGAACTTTTAAATGTTGAGGAAGAAAGGGAGGGTGTAATTTCATGCACTGGCCAGGGAGGTATACCATCTTTCAGGAGTGAAGAAGAGCAGAATGTAAGTGTGGGGGAGGTACGTGAGGCATTACGTAGAATGAAAGGGGGTAAAGCAGCTGGAACTGATGGGATCATGACAGAAATGTTAAAAGCAGGGGGGATATAGTGTTGGAGTGGTTGGTACTTTTGTTTAATAAATGTATGAAAGAGAGAGAAGGTACCTAGGGATTGGCAGAGAGCAATGTATAGTCCTTTTATATAAAGGAAAGGGGGACAAAAGAGATTGTAAAAATTATAGAGGAATAAGTTTATTGAGTATACCAGGAAAAGCGTACGGTAGGGTTATTATTGAAAGAATTAGAGGTAAGACAGAATGTAGGACTGCGGATGAGCAAGAAGGTTTCAGAGTGGTTAGGGGATGTGTTGATCAAGTGTTTACATTGAAACATATATGTGAACAGTATTTAGATAAAGGCAGGGAAGTTTATATTGCATTTATGGATTTAGAAAAGGCATATGATAGAGTGGAAAGAGGAGCAATGGGCAGATGTTGCAAGTATATGGAATAGGTGGTGGTAAGTTACTAAATGCTGTAAAGAGTTTTTATGAGGATAGTGAGGCTCAGGTTAGTGTGCGTAGAAGAGAGGGAGACTACTTCCCAGTAAAAGTAGGTCCTTAGACAGGGATGTGTAAATGTCACCATGGTTGTTTAATATATTTATAGATGGGGTTGTAAAAGAAGTAAATGCTAGGGTGTTTGGGAGAGGGGTGGGATTAAATTATGGGGAATCAAATTCAAAATGGGAATTGACACAGTTACTTTTTGCTGATGATACTGTGCTTATGGGAGATTCTGAAGAAAAATTGCAAAGGTTAGTGGATGAGATTGGAGTGTGTGTAAAGGTAGAAAGTTGAAAGTGAACATAGAAAAGAGTAAGGTGATGAGGGTATCAAATGATTTACATAAAGAAAAATTGGATATCAAATTGGGGAGGAGGAGTATGGAAGAAGTGAATGTTTTCAGATACTTGGGAGTTGACGTGTCGGTGGATGGATTTATGAAGGATGAGGTTAATCATAGAATTGATGAAGGAAAAAAGGTAAGTGGTGCATTGAGGTATATGTGGAGTCAAAAAACGTTATCTATGGAGGCAAAGAAGGGAATGTATGAAAGTATAGTAGTACCAACACTCTTATATGGGTGTTGAAGCTTGGGTTGTGAATGCAGCACCCGAGGAGGCGGTTGGAGGCAGTGGAGATGTCCTGTCTAAGGGCAATGTGTGGTGTAAATATTATGCAGAAAATTCGGAGTGTGGAAATTAGGAGAAGGTGTGGAATTAATAAAAGTATTAGTCAGAGGGCAGAAGAGGGGTTGTTGAGGTGGTTTGGTCATTTAGAGAGAATGGAATCAAAGTAGAATGACATGGAGAGCATTTAAATCTGTAGGAGAAGGAAGGCGGGTAGGGGTCATCCTTGAAAAGGTGGAAGGAAGGGGTAAGGGAGGTTTTGTTGGCGAGAGGCTTGGACTTCCAGCAGGCGTGCATGAGCGTGTTCGATAGGAGTGAATGGAGACGAATGGTATTTGGGACCTGACGATCTGTTGGAGTGTGAGCAGGGTAATATTTAGTGAAGGGATTCAGGGAAACCAGTTATTTTTATATAGCCGGACTTGAGTCCTGGAAATGGGAAGTACAATGCCTGCACTCTAAAGGAGGGGTTCGGGATATTAGCAGTTTGGAGGGATATGTTGTGTATCTTTATACGTATATGCTTCTAAACTGTTGTGTTCTGAGCACCTCTGCAAAAACAGTGATTATGTGTGAATGAGGTGAAAGTGTTGAATGATGATGAAAGTATTTTCTTTTTGGGGATTTTCTTTCTTTTTGGGTCACCCTGCCTCGGTGGGAGACGGACGACTTGTTAAAAAAAAAAAAAAAAAAAAAAAAAAAACTACATAGCACAATACTGTACTGTAGTACTGCAGGTTACAATATCAGTATTCTTAGTATCCAATAGTCTTCTGCATAGGTGGACCAAGTCTGCTGATTCAGAACTTTGTCTGTATGTTATGATCATGAAAAATAAATTTCAGAATTCAGAAGGTTCAGACAATCGGCAATATCATAGAACCCCCTCCCTCCTATTAGTTCGTAATTAGAGGGATTGCTGCATCTGAAAGTTATGTATCTACCACAACATGTTTTATACATTCTAAATATTAATATATATTCTGACAACTGAAAATTAAATTTCTCCCATGTACAGTATTGCAATTTTACATCACCTGTGATAGGTGCATTCAGTGAAATAGTTTGTCAGAAGAGATACTCATTCACACATACTCTTCATTTTTTCTCTATATTTTCTCACTTAAGTCACTACTTTTTGAAACCCTCTTTAACCCTTTGATGGTTGACAGGCCCTCTCAGAAACTCGTTCTCAGGGTCGGCCAAATTTAAAAAAAAAAAAAAAAATTTTTTCTTATGAAAAGATAGAGAATCTTTTCCCGATCATAATTACACCAAAATTATGTGAGTTGATGGAAAACTTACAGAATTATGCTCTCGCGAAGTTACTGCGATGTTTACGCATTGGCGATTTTGCCCAATTTGAGAACCATTTTCGGCCAATTCCTCTGTACTAGTCGACAAAAAACATAAATATTTCGCTAGAACTACATTTTTTCTATTGAATGAGTGCAAGAAACCACCCATTTACCATTTTCAACTATCCAGTACAGTGGTCAGAATTTAGCAATTTTGCCAATTTCACACAAATTTCAAAAAATGCCAATTTCCGAATAGGGTCCAGAACAAACAAGAAATAACTTGACTTAAGAAATCGTAATGACACGATTGCAAATAAACCATACCCCCGGCCGGGATTGAACCCGCGGTCATAGAGTCTCAAAACTCCAGCCCGTCGCGTTAGCCACTAGACCAACTAGCCACAATAAGATTCATCCAACTAGGTATATTTCTACACCATAGGAAGGTTAGCACAGGCACCTCTGTGACCACAAATGCAAGTTTTTACAGACAAATCTCCAGCTAGCGTGGCCGTGACGAACTCTAGCTCATGTTGACGGCAGTGAAGGGACTTGAGCTAGAGTTCGTCACGGCCACGCTAGCTGGAGATTTGTCTGTAAAAACTTGCATTTGTGGTCACAGAGGTGCCTGTGCTAACCTTCCTATGGTGTAGAAATATACCTAGTTGGATGAATCTTATTGTGGCTAGCTGGTCTAGTGGCTAACGCGACGGGCTGGAGTTTTGAGACTCTATGACCGCGGGTTCAATCCCGGCAGGGGGTATGGTTTTAAACAAGAAATACATTCCTGACACTAAAATGACATTTCTTCTGTTCATTAGTCACGTCTCAAGGCCCCTCTTACATTCTTTTGCTTTCCACTTTGAATTTTTATTCTCACGAAAAAATAGAAGATTTACTGTTATGCAGACTACTGCATTAGTGTAAAAAATGATATAAATCATTTTGGGGCGCACTTGCAAAAGAATGTTAGACTCACCAGTTGACGTGTATTGGACGCTTGGCATGATTTGTTTACTTTTGAACTATGGTAAAAATCGAACATTTCTCCTACTTTGAGCTCAATTTCAAGGTACTTTTCATTGTAAAACCGGTGAAAATCATCTCAATTTCTGTGATATGCATTTAATTCTATAAAATGAGACCAAGAAAACTAGAATACAACAATAAATACCATACGAAAATACAGAGCAAAGTCACTGTTTTATGCCCAAAAAAATGGTTTGAAAATTTTTTTTTTCTCATTATGCACTTTTGTGCTGCAGGATTTTTTTTAACTGTGCACACTGACCACATAGACCCATTCTTTCATATGGAGGCCTACCAGCCTTTTCCCGCGAGATTTGACGAGCGCTAGAATTTATGCGTACAGTACTAGTACGTCAAAAACCCCTGCGCGTAAGACGTACTAGTACGTCCAAAACCCTCAAAGGGTTAATCTCTCTCTCCCCAATATTTTTCAAGTTCTAATGAGATGTTTGGATAGAAGAATCTGTGACACAACAATGGGTGTCTAAGGCAAACAAAAAAACAAAACAGCAGCACAGACCTGGAGTCTAACATCATCAAAGTAGGTTTCCCTGTGAGTGTCTTCATCCATATACCGCTTGGCCACATAGTTGTGTGCACGCATCCAATCATCCTTGAGAAGTTACTCAATTTCTTCCTGTACAAGTAATACAAGTTTATAAACATCATATTTGACAAGAGAACAAATAATGACCAAGGCTGTGACTGAACTCTTTAATTTTGCTCAAGCTTTTCTACCTATTCCAATGAGATTGAATTAGGCACACAATTTAATTTTTACTTTGTTAAATGTTCAACATGTGTAAAGCCAAATATTTAAAAAATAATAATGATAATATAACTCCTGGTCATTCAAATTAAAAAATGCCTAAAAGGCCAATTCCAATAAGCAATGCTGTATTACTTATTCTACACGATTCTTGGACATACAACAGGCTTGTGTGAGCGTGTTAGATAGGGGTGAGTGGGGGCACACGAGTTTTGTGATTTGATGTGTTGTTGGAGTGTAAGCAAGGTAACACACATGAAGGGATTCAGGGAAAACAGTTAAGATGGACTAGAGTCTTGAAGGTGGGGAATACAGTGCTTGCATTCTGAAGGAGGGGTGAGGATGTTGGGGTCTGGAGGGCCATCTGAACTGTGATATTAGAGTGATCATGTCAACATGCCTCCCAAACTATGGCATGTTTAGGTTGGATATAGAAATCATTGGTGAATGTTTAGGTAAACTGAGCTCAACACATCTGCAGCTTGTATTTTGCTGGAAATAGTGGGTTAATGCTCCAAGTTTGAGATTGTCAATAAAGATGAAAGTGGGGCATTTTCTTTAGCACTGCATGAAAACACAGTACGTGGGTGAGGCACAGCCATGTACTGTCCTTATATAACCAACCCACCCATCCTACACACATGTAGTGAGATAGCCATGGGCTCTCTTTTTATAGTTACCTAACCATCCATCCCATACACACACACATGGGTGACAAGAAACACCCATGAACAGTCCTTGTACAACTATCCCTATACACATGTGAGTGAGAGACAGACAAGCTGATCACACACATTTTTATATCTTGCTATAAATAACTGAAGATACTGCCATCATTCCACATGTATTAAATATACAGTATATACAACTGGATTATATACTTCGTGCAAGTTAGTTAATTTAAGCATGCCCACCAACATTTTGCACACAATGTACCATGCAAAAACTCTATTTTTCCATAAAACCCTGAGACAAATCATTTTGATTTATATTTAGTAAGTACAGCCTCGCCTCACTTAGCAATGCATTCGTTTACCAATGACTCAGACTTACGACGGGCTCTCTGACTGGTATACATACCTAAATAATATACATTAGAGCTGATTTCCTCTATTCTGTTTATTACAATATACAGTACACTACTGTATAAACATTTAAAAATATACTAAAAATGTTATAAATGGTGCAAAAGTGACATTAAAACAATATCAAAGATGGTTGACACAAACCCACTACGATTGTAGTGTGCTCCTTGCTTAGCAATGAATTCGTTTACCGACATGGTCTTAGAAATGGAACTCCGTCATTAAGTGAGGAAAGGCTGTATTACATAATATTTTTAGGTATTACATGTACTACAGTGAAGTAATATGTAAGTACATTTTTAAACACATTTTTGGACTGAAAAATTTTTGAACAAAATATTTTTCAGCACCAAGACTTTTCAACATAGTAATTTCCTGAACTAATTCACAGCATAAATCAAGGCTTCCCAGTATTATCATTAAAGTACAAGCATGTAAAACAAAAATACAGCACTGTAATTTCAAAAATATGAGATAGACAAACAGCTTTGCTAACAACAAAATGTTTTCTTTAACATACATGCGAAAGCATTCTCTCATAGCTCCGTGGTTGAAAGGTTCATTCTCCATCTTGACCACAACCTCATCAACAACCCAATTCTGCCTCATGGCATTGTACCGGTGACGTTTAGCTTTCTCGGTTTTGTATGTATCCAGATGAAACTTCTCCCAAGGATCCCCAAGAGTGCGAGCCTGAAAAAGAATTACTCAGTACTATTACTTATTTATTACTCTATTATTATTCTTACAATCATAGAAATTGTTTATTATGCCACACTTTTAATCTACTGACATATATGCAGTGGACCCCGGTTTTCGGTTGGTTGCGGAAATTATACAATTCAGATTTCGAGCACTCTTTTTGGCGAAGTTTCCCCCTGGGTTTTGTACATCCCCTCAAAAATCATTGGTACCAAACGCATGCACCTGGGCTGCTCATACATTCGTGACTCACTCTTGGGCACATTAAATGTCTTATTTTACATTAATATAGACATTTTCATTAATCCAGCTATGATATTTTCTTCAAAATTATGTAAGAAACACATTACATAGCATATAAACATGCCTTTGTTACTCGTTCACTCAGTGTCCCTCAAGCCTTAACGCTATAGTAATATGTACTAAGAGTACGTAATAATGATCACTCTTGGGCACATTAAATGTCTTATTTTACGTAATATAGACATTTTCATTAATCCATCTATGATATTTTCTTCAAATTATATAAGACACACATTGCATAGCATATAAACTTGCAATGCTTATGTGCAGTGGAGGGTAAACATTACGTTTTCTCTGGTCCAGCATTAGAGAAAACTGTATGAATCTGCATTTGCCAAGTAACCGCCCTTTATACACAATCTTCTGTTTACAATTCTTGGCATGAATTATTCATTACTTCTCCCTTTGTTTACGATGGCATCTAAAGGTAGCTGTTAGAAATTATTAAACTCAGTGAACATGGTATGACAATGGTAATAATATGGCTGTAGGCCGCAGTGTATGTGGCTGGTAGGTATGCACTGAGATGTAGTCTGCCTGGACTACAAATAAATACTACTCACCAACATGAGTCTTCAATAAAGGTATGTAATGTTCATTTATCATTAAAATAGTTACTTATATTTATTTCTCATTGTTTTCTGTATGTAAAATTATGGTTGTTCTCTATAAAATGTATTTTTATGCTAATATTTTTGTGTATCAAATGGATTAACTGGATTTACATTATTCCTTATGAGAAATATTACTTAGGTTTTTGGTCATTTCGGATTTTGGCCAACCTTCTGGAATGGATTAATTATGAAAACCAGAGGTCAACTGTATTTGTTATGCTTATTAGAATTACCTTTATTCTATGTACATCCTTAATATCTTTGTATAAATGCATGTGAATTTTTTTTTTTTTACATTCTGTTATGTTGTACTAGTCCAGGGATAGGTTAAAGCTTGCCCAAAATGTTCTGCATAACCATATGTTACACAGTTTTCTAAAATCTATGTAACATGTGAAAATAATTTTATCATCATATCATCATACAACATCGTAGTGTACAGTATTTTTGCTTTTAGGATTATAATTTTTATCATGAGCATTTACTGTTTTTTTTTTTTTTTCAACAAGTCGGCCGTCTCCCACCGAGGCAGAGTGACCCAAAAAAGAAAGAAAATCCCCAAAAAGAAAATGCTTTCATCATCATTCAACACTTTCACACCACACACACATAATCACTGTTTTTGCAGAGGTGCTCAGAATACAACAGTTTAGAAGCATATACGTATAAAGATACACAACATATCCCTCCAAACTGCCAATATTGGCATTTACTGTTACCATTATATAATAAAAACTGTTAATTCTTTATGCAGTACAAAATAATGTAGTTTACATATAATAAAACACTGGTAGGCACAAAAGAAAGCCACTAGTATTTAACACCATAGAATATTAAGCAGAATTTTTTATGCAGTTAACTACAATCATTTGTACAATAAGAAAGGTAGCTAATGAACAAATGGTACAATTTTAAAAGTATGACTTACTATTTCAAACTGATTCAATGATCTTTAGTTTTGTGGAATGAGTGAATAAAGATGAAGATATGAAGATGCAGGAAATTACTTAGTTACAGCAGAAACAGAAAGGGACAAAACATGTATCATGGATTTACAGTTGCCTGTAGCAACTATACTTAGCTCAATCAGGCCATCGATACTTAATTCAGCATAATAAGAATTTTCAGCACACTGGAACAGTGCCAATCACATACAGCAAATGCATACAATGCAGCACTGAAATACTTTACTGTATCTTGGTCATTTGAAACCCTGCAATGTTCTACAGGGCTCTGCACTGCATCCTTTATAAGGACATTGTTTTCTTATCAGAAGCACTAGTGAATGCTAAACTGGATTTTCAGAATATCAAATATTAAAGTCTTACAAGAAAAAAATACAGAATCAAAACTGAACTTTATTTGGAGTTTCTGAGAAAGTTTACATTAAAATGATGTAAACTGGTTATCGTGCATTTACTCCAATTTCACAGAAAAATCAGTTTTATTTATAAATCTAACCTGCATTCTATGATCCACTGCTGCTTTTTAGAGTATTATGTTTATATCCCCTGCAGAGGGTTCAAACTCATGTTATTTACTACAAATGTACTACATTTTAATATAAAATGTAATTTTTTCTTTTATTTTGATGCAAATTCTATTACCAGTACAGCATTTCCAACCGGTTTTCTTATGAAGCATGTGACCAATATCAAAACAATATGCTGCACATATTGGCTACATAACATTTATTGGATAATAGCTTTCTTAAAAGGAGTTCTACACAGCAGAGGTGACTGCTCATGAGACATATTACAATAACATAACTTCAATCACTTTAATAAGGCTACCGTAATACAGGTATCCATCCAACCTTCTTGGTAGAGATATAAAATAATCACCTCATTTTAGGCACTATAGTATAGGTATCCACTCACCTTCATCACAGCATTTTTCCATGCCATCCTAGCCATCAACTTCTTATCAACAGCCTTTTCTTCCCGTCTTTTCTTGAGACCCGCACGGAATACTACAGAGAAGAATCGGTTACCACAGCCATTTGGCAACGACTGGCACTCATCGTGACTGTAAGAAATAGATTTCTTATTTAAATATCTCATGACATGCCAGCATCAAGACAACTGAGTGGACTTTCCTGACTTTTGACTTTTTTCAAATGTATGAATAGACTAAAAAAGACCCAAAGAGGTGTGCACAAGTCAAAAAATATTGGTAGACGGAAGATCTGAAAGTATGAAAAACTGTGTGTACTAGTATGCTGGACACACAGAAGCACCTGCATACTAGTACATCAGATACAGCTTATGAGTTAAAACCTAAGTGAATATAACACAGGTTGTGAGTTACAATTACTGTACTGTATATAGTTTGGGGTAAGGCTATCAAGAAATTACAGAATATATGAGCAATAAAGGACAAACTTTTACAATGACACAAAATTATTTGTTTGAAATAAAATGCAACGAACATGAAAAAAAACGTTATCACAACATATTTCATGAAATCAAAGTAAACATGATTGCAAATAAATCGTAAAATGAGTGGGGTAGGGCAGTTTTAGGATTCATTGCCAAGCATTTGAGCTCCACCTGTTCTGTGATTTACAACATGTTAGTAGAGGCCCACAAAAAACAATATTAAATACTTGTTTTAATAGTTACAGGTATTAATTTAGATAACCTACCAGAAAGAAAAATTGCATGAAAGTGTTTGAGGATGATGCAGAAATCTTCTACAGAGTAAGATATCAACAACTGTAAAGCCTTGCAAGAAGAATTTTATAACATGAACAAATGAAGAAAAAAATGGACTTTGGAATTTAATGCAAACTGAATGCAATGGAAAAACTGAAAACTCAAATAGATTCCATGAAGATCACATTGTGGGTGATTAAAAACCTAATCACTGAAAAGAGAGGGAGGGAGAGGGAGAGAAGGAGAGAGGGAGACAAGGGGAGGGGAGACAAGGGGAGAGGGAGAGAAGGGGAGAGGGAGAGAAGGGGAAGGGAGAGAAGGGGAGAGGGAGAGAAGGGGAAAGGGAGAGAAGGGGAAAAGGGAGAGAAGGGGAGAGGGAGAGAAGGGGAGAGGGACATATATATAAATATATATATATATATATATATATATATATATATATAACACAGTACAGTACATTTCTTTCTTTCAACAAACTGGCCATATCCCACTGAGGCAGGGTGGCCCAAAAGGAAAAACGCAAGTTTCTCCTCTTAAATTTAGTAATACAACCTCTCCTCCCTTAACGATGAAGTTCCGTTCCTAATCATAGTGAGTTTGTATCGACCATTTTTTATACTGTTTCAACATCACCTTTGCACCATTTATATAATTTCTGGAATATTTTTTCATGTTTATATAGTAGTGTACTATATATTGTAATAAACAGAACAGAGGAAATCAGCTCTAATATACATTATTTAGGTATGCATACTGGTCAGAGGACGTTGTAAGTCTGAGGCACAAATAACCCGCACATAAAAGAGAGAAGCTTACGACGACGTTTCGGTCCGACTTGGACCATTGACAAAGTGACTTTGTCAATGGTCCAAGTCGGACCGAAACGTCGTCGTAAGCTTCTCTCTTTTATGTGCGGGTTATTTGTGTATCGTTCCAGTCACGGTATTGTGCCTTTTTGTTATTTAAGTCTGAGACGTCAGTAAACAAGTACAGTGGACCCCCAGTTTGCGATATCAATCCGTTCCTGAGAGCTCATCGTAAACCAAAATTATCGAAAAGCGAATCAATTTTCCCCATAAGAAATAATGAAAATCAAATTAATCCGTGCAAGACACCCAAAAGTATGAAAAAAAAAAAATTTTTACTACATGAAATATTAAGTTTAATGCACACAAAACTGAAGAAGACATGCACAGTTTGTAGTACTCTACTAACAATAGAATACATGACACTTACCTTAATGAAGATCTGGTGATGATTGATGGGGTGGGAGGAGGGGAGTGTGTGGATGGTGTTAATGTTCAGAAGCGGAATCCCCTTCCATTAGGACTTGAGGTAGCAAGTCCTTTTCCGGGGTTACTTCCCTTCTTCTTTTTAAAGCCACTAGGACCAGCTTGAGAGTCACTGGACTTCTGTCGCACAACATATCTGTCCATAGAGGCCTGTACCTCTCGCTCCTTTATGACTTTCCTAAAGTGGTTCACAACACTGTCATTGTACAGGTTGCCAACACGGCTTGCAGTAGCTGTGTCAGGGTGATTTTCATCAAAAAAGGTTTGTACTTCAAGCCACTTTGCACACATTTCCTTAATCTTTGAAGTAGGCAACTTCTTCAATTTCTCTATCCCCTCCTACGAAGCAGTTTCCTCAGGTCTGGGCCCCTTGCTGTTGAAGATGATCTAGCAGCTCATCAGTGGTTAGTTTGTCATTGTCCTCTCCACCAACTCTTCCACATCCTCCCCACTAACCTCCAACCCCAAGGACTTTCCCAATGCCACAATGGATTCCTCAACTGGCATAGGATTCCCTTCAAAATCCCTTTTGTCTACACATCCTGGCCACAGTTTTTTTCCAAGCAGAGTTCAAGGTCCTCTTAGTCACTCCCTCCCAAGCCTTACCTATAAGGTTTACACAATTGAGGATATTAAAGTGATCCTTCCAAAACTCTTTTAGAGTCAATCGAGTGTCTGTGGTCACTTCAAAGCACCTTTCAAACATAGCTTTTGTGTACAGTTTCTTGAAGTTGGTAATGACCTGCTGGTCCATGGGCTGCATGAGAGGAGTGGTATTAGGAGGCAAAAACTTGACCTTAATGAAGCTCATGTCCCCAGGGGCAATGTCTAATACCAGGAGGCACTTAAGGTCTAATTTCTTTTCAATTAGGTAATTTTTCACATTGGGGGCAAATGCATGATGTAACCAGTCATAGAAAAGTCCCTAGTGACCCATGCCTTACTGTTTGCCCTCCACAGCACACACAAATTAGCCTTGAGGATATTCTTTTGCCTGAATGCTCTGGGAGTTTGAGTGATACACCAATAAAGGCTTCACTTTGCAATCACCACTAGCATTGGCACACATCAGAAGAGTAAGCCTGTCTTTCATAGGCTTATGTCCAGGGAGTGCCTTTTCCTCCTGAGTAATGTAGGTCCTGCTTGGCAATTTCTTCCAAAACAGGCCTGTTTTGTCGCAATTAAACACTTGTTCAGGTTTCAAGTCTTCACTGTCTATGTAATCCTTGAATTCCTTCACATATTTTTCAGCTGATTTTTGGTCCGAACTGGCAGCCTCACCATACCTAATCACACTATGTATGCCACTACGATTCTTAAATCTTTCAAACCAACCTTTGCTGGCCTTAAATTCACTCGCATCACCGCTAGTTGCAGGCAATTTCTTTACCAAATCGTCATGCAACTGCCTAGCCTTTTCACAAATGATCGCTTGAGAGATGCTATCTCCTGCTATCTGTTTTTCATTTATCCACACCAATAAGAGTCTCTCAACATCTTCTAACACTTGTGGTCATTGTTTCGTAATCACAGTTGCACCTTTTGCAACAACAGCTTCCTTGATTGCCGTTTTCCTTGTCACTATAGTAGCGATGGTTGATTGGGATTGGGGTTTTGTATACAACCTGGCCAGCTCCGACACATGTACTCCACTTTCGTACTTTGCAATTATCTCTTTCTTCATTTCAATAGTCATTAGCACCCTTTTTCTCGAAGGGTTGGCACTAGAAGCTTTCTTGGGGCCCATGGTGACTTATTTTGCAGAAACAAGCACCAAAAACACTGATAATATGAAATGTACCGAATGTATCCTTTGATGCGACTGCACTGGCTGGCTTGTAAACACTGGCACACATGGGGCAGTTCAGGCCACATGTGGACACGTGTCAGAAGAATCGCGTATACCGGGTTTTTTAATGGGAACTGAGGCAAAATTTTTGCGTTAAAATGTATCGAATACCGAATTTATCGGATACCGATGCTATCGCAAACCGGGGGTCCACTGTACATCGCTAAGTGAGGAGAGGCTGTATATATAAGAGAAGGGGTTACTAGCCCCTTGCTCTCAGCATTTCAGTTGCCCCTTATGACATACATACAAAATATATATATATATAATATATATATACAGTGGACCCCCGCTTAACGATCACCTCCAAAATGCGACCAATTATGTAAGTTTTATTTATGTAAGTGCGTTTGTACGTGTATGTTTGGGGGTCTGAAATGGACTAATCTACTTCACAATATTCCTTATGGGAAAAAATTCGGTCAGTACTGGCACCTGAACATACTACTGGAATGAAAAAAGTTCGTTAACCGGGGGTCCACTGTATAATATATATATATATTATATTTTATACAGTGGACCCCCGCATAGCGAACGCCTTGCATAGCGAACAATCGCATAGCGGACGCTTTGTTCGCTAAAATTTTGCCCCGCATAGTGGACAAAAACCCGCTCAGCGGCCTTCGTCCGAGACGCGTCCAATGTGCGCCCTCAGCCAGCCTCACATGTGCCGCCGTCCCATTGTTTACCAGCCAGCCTCCGCGGTAACATTCAAGCATACACTCGGAATATTTCGTATTATTACAGTGTTTTCGGTGTGTGTTTCTGGAAATTAAGTGACCATGGGCCCCAAGAAGCTTCTAGTGCCAACCCTACACCTCAAAGGGTAAGAATACCCATTGAAATGAAAAAGAATCATTGATAAGTAATGAAAGGGGTACGTATCAGCT
>NW_026510367.1:5000-14710 GCF_026875155.1 Cherax quadricarinatus | reverse complement strand
ATTCTCCTTATATAAAATTTAAATGAATTTAAGGCTACTTATTCTAATTATTGTTTACGTTTGTTATTCTTATTTCCCATTAAATAAATATATTTCTTAGACTCCCTAACAACAGTGTTTTTCTTAATTCCGGCAAAAATAGCTTCTGTTCTCCTAATTTCCGGCTTTAAGAAGTATCTGTTCTCTATAATTCTGGCTAAAAGTGTCTGTTCTAATTCTCTTATTGCATTTTTTAAATTCTGGTAAAAGGAGACAACTTGTTCTTCTTAATTCTGGCTAAAGAGTTGATTGTTCACTTTAATTCTGGCTAAAGAGTTGATTTTTCACTTTAATTCTGGTTTCTAAAGAATTGATTGTTCACTTTAATTCTGGTTTCTAAAGAATTGATTGTTCACTTTAACTCTGGTTAGAGAGTTGATTGTTCATTTTAACGGGTTTAAAGAGATTTTGGGTCCCCTTAATTCGGGAAAAATAGGGGGTTTTGGGCCACATTAATTCTAGTTCTTTGAACAAGTATACTAAATCATTTTTTTTGCAATGTTTTCCCCTACGGGGGCCAAAACGTCGTAATTAGATTCCCCCTTTTCTTACAGTTTTTTTGAAATTACGATTATTAGCTACTCCCCTTCTATCAAGATTATAACAATCTATTATTTTTTAAAATTTCAGTAACCAAATAAACTCTTTGATAAAAATAACTTTCATTGTATCGAATGTAATGTCCCAAAATGTATACAAAAATTTTTTTCCCAAATTTGCATTGAAAAGATAACTTTATTTAAAAAATTTAGTTTTCACACCGAAGTTATTGAGTATCTCTTTTTTGAAATTGCTTTTAAACCCTTTTAATTGTGTCTTTTTTAGGGGGATAATAAATTCGTTTATTGGTAATAACATGGGATATAAATTATATCTCGTTAATGTGTATACTCGTTTTTTTGTAGTGTTGGGGTCGAGCTCGGCTTCTCTCAAATGGCAGCTTTGGGTTTCCTCTGTCTTGCCTTTTTGAGCCCGTTTATACCGTTTTGAAGTGTGTATAACTCAGATGAAGAAATATTTCGTAATATCACTGCGGCTCATGCTGTATTTTTTTTCTATTTCTGCCTTGGACCCGTTCCTACCTCCAAAAAGCTTATTCCTATACACCCTAGCAATTCTTCTCGGGTTTCCTACGTTTTTATTGTCCCTCAGATACATTTTTTCATCAAAGTACCAATTTAAACCCTTAAACCCCCTTCTATTGTTTCTTTCATCCTTCCTGCGTACTCACCTCTGTGCCTCCCCACCTCTCATTCTCTTCACTCATTCCCTCACCTCACTGAACTATTTTTTCCCTAACACCCTCTTCTCATTCTTCACCCTAGCTCCTAAAGCTCAATAATACCGGAACTAAATTGCATAATGCAGACTTTATACAGCTGCATGCTGAGCGAAACGTTGACCAAATTAATGCCTTTTTTTGCAACATACGTTTTTTCTTCAGCATTACTGAAGAACTGTTGAAGTTATATTCAGAGTGGCACGCAACATGGCAATTATATTGCAGCAAATTCTGTAAAATAATGGTGTGATTTAAATATTCCGTTCGTGCCTGTTGCATGAGAAGGTAATGCTTGATATGTGTTCAGTGTAGTATTGTTATTCCTGCTTTTGTTGGTGTTGTTATTGTTCGTATTGTGTTGTTGTTTAGTTGTTAGTATTAACATTATAGGCTTCATTGTTTGTTGTTCTTATTATTACAAATTTAATAAAGAGTTAGACATCTGTGTAAATTCTCTCTCTCTCTCTCTCTCTCTCTCTCTCTCTCTCCTCTCTCTCTCTCTCTCTCTCTCTCTCTCTCTCTCTCTCTCTCTACACAGTATTTTACAAAGTTAGGCTAAGGTTCCTAACTTTATTTACAAGCTAAGAGCTGTTACCTACATCGGCTCATTTGAAAACCTTGTCATTGTTATGAGAAATACAAACAGGGAACCGGATGAAGTTGTAGCTATCCGTCTCTCTCTCTCTCTCTCTCTCTCTCTCTCTCTCTCTCTCTCTCTCTCTCTCTCTCTCTCTCTCTCTCTCCTTCTCTCTCCTCTCTCTCTCTCTCTCTCTCTCCTCCCTCTCTCTCTCTCTCTCTCTCTCTCAACCCAACAGGATTCCCACAACTTCCGTTAGAATTCATATGACTTTTGGGTTGCCTCCACTATCTCACACGAGTCCAATGGGGTAGGTGTTCTGGGATGCAAATGTATGCGAGGGGAAATCTTGCACTCTATTTGGCCCACAAAATTGAAAAATAATGATGAATTAGCATATAGACTAAAGGATGCGCATGAATAGTTTTACGAAGGCTATGCGTTATCTTAATGACTTGCCACATTGTTACTCGGAATTTCTGTTTTAAGGGGAGGGTTTTATAACAAGTAAGGTAGTGGAGCGGTACACTAATGGGCAGTTCGAAATTTTAAAAGCCTATCCATAAATATCACATTAAGTTTTTTTCCCATGATGTGGGTTATTCGTGAATGGTTCTACTTAGGTATTAAATATCCATTGGCGAAATATACTGACATGTATGTAAACAAGACAATTTGTTCTTTATGGTATTTTCCGACTCGACTTTTCGTCTACCAGGGACGTTATCAGTGCCAAAAAACAGTATTACTTTTTTTTTCCATATCCTTAGTATGGAGATTTCTGTTTAAAACTTGCTATAAGAGTAAAAAAAAAACTTTCTAATGATTTTTAACACACCACACACACCACACACACACACACACACAACACACACACACACACACACACACACACACACACACACACACACACAGTGAAACTAATTCACCATTTCAACCACGCTTTTTATATTAATATGGGGGGGGGGTTAACAAATGCAATATATCTAACCCAGTTGCTGACTTATGGCTGGAAACCGACAGATAATAATGAAAAGATGCTTAGGCAAGTATTTATACATTCCACCAACTGGAGGGTGAAAAGTCTTACGAGCAAAGCGTTGTTTTTCACTACCTTCAGCGAGATTTTTACTGGTATTAACTATTTTTAACGGCGCTTCTTGTTTGATGGAGAGGGAATACTCTCATCTTCAGCATTGTTCAGGCAGGCAGAATTGTCTAGCATACAGGCAGCAGCATTGTCTAGCATACAGGCAGCAGCATTGTCTAGCATACAGGCGGCAGCATTGTCTAGATACAGGCAGAAGCATTGTCTAGCATACATGCGGCAGCATTGTCTAGCATACAGGCAGCAGCACTGTCTAGCATACAGGCAACAGCATTGTCTAGC
The DNA here is from genome assembly GCF_026875155.1 of Cherax quadricarinatus. NCBI lineage: Eukaryota > Metazoa > Arthropoda > Malacostraca > Decapoda > Parastacidae > Cherax > Cherax quadricarinatus. The sequence goes on along the minus strand of NW_026510367.1, from coordinate 11,422 downwards.
ATACAGGCAGCAGCACTGTCTAGCATACAGGCAACAGCATTGTCTAGCATACAGGCAGCAGCATTGTCTAGCATACAGGCAGCAGCATTGTCTAGCATACAGGCAGCAGCATTGTCTAGCATACAGGCAGCAGCATTGTCTAGCATACAGGCAGCAGCATTGTCTAGCATACAGGCAGCAGCATTGTCTAGCATACAGGCAGCAGCACTGTCTAGCATACAGGCAGCAGCATTGTCTAGCATACAGGCAGCAGCACTGTCTAGCATACAGGCAGCAGCACTGTCTAGCATACAGGCAGCAGCACTGTCTAGCATACAGGCAGCAGCACTGTCTAGCATACAGGCAGCAGCACTGTCTAGCATACAGGCAGCAGCACTGTCTAGCATACAGGCAGCAGCATTATCTAGCGCTACATACAGGCAGCAGCACTGTCTAGCATACAGGCAGCAGCATTGTCTAGCATACAGGCAGCAGCACTGTCTAGCATACAGGCAGCAGCACTGTCTAGCATACAGGCAGCAGCACTGTCTAGTATACAGGCAGCAGCACTGTCTAGCATTACAGGCAGCAGCACTGTCTAGCATACAGGCAGCAGCACTGTCTAGCATACAGGCAGCAGCGCTGTCTAGCATACAGGCAGCAGCACTGTCTAGCATACAGGCAGCAGCACTGTCTAGCATACAGGCAGCAGCACTGTCTAGCATACAGGCAGCAGCATTGTCTAGCATACAGGCAGCAGCACTGTCTAGCACACAGGCAGCAGCGCTGTCTAGCATACAGGCAGCAACGCTGTCTAGCATACAGGCAGCAGCACTGTCCAACATACAGACAGCAGCACGGCCTAGCATACAGACATCAGAATTGTCCAGAATATATACAGCAGCACTATCGTACAGACATCAGCATTGTGCAGCATACATGCATCAGCTGCGGGGTGGAATACCAACAACAATACATGTGGCCGGAAAAAAAAAATCCATCACGTTTTAATTAAGAAATAAAAGAAGAAAAATCTTGAATCCAAAGATTTATATACTTTCTTAGATTCATTCAAACTTTTGCAATATAAATAAATTCGGCTCGATATAGGGTCTTATATATTTATTGATAAACTTTTTTTTCCACTTTGTTTAGGCAAGAGAAGAGCTGAGTTGAGGACAGGAGGGTCGGGCTGAGGACAGAACGGGCTGAGGACAGCAAGATCGGACTAAGGAAAATTGTCAGGAGGAATGGACGCGTGTGTTCGCAATCATAACAGTTCGTTGATATTTTCTCGATCTAAGCAAATGCAAATATATGATATATTTACCTATTTATAGACAAAGACATGAAATAAACATGCCTCTCTCTCTCTCTCTCTCTCTCTCTCTCCTCGCCTTACCTGTTGCCAGATCAACGAGAAGCTTGTGGCCAAACACGAATATTGAACACAACACGAATAACACGTTGCGAATTAGTACATTACTGCTGCAGCTGGCAACGTGAGAGAGACAAGGTGAAAATAAAATGAGAAGACGATAAGTAGAGGGAAGTAGGGGGGAAAAGAGGGAGTGAGTTATGGGAGAGAGAGAGAGAGAGAGAGAGAGAGAGAGAGAGAGAGAGAGAGAGAGAGAGAGAGAGAGAGAGAGAGAGAGAGAGGAAAAATGTAAGGAAGGAATGCAGGAGAGAGGAGCACACACAGAGAAGCAAGAAAGAACAGAGGCAATAGAGAGGATAGCAGAAGGGAGACAGAAGGGATTTAAAAGCAACTACAGGACAGAAGGGCTGAAATGAGCGTAAAATTAAAAACCTTATAATTGAAAGAAATGAAACAGGCACAGATACGGAGATAATCTGAGACGCAGAGAACATCAGAAATAAAAGGTGACACTAAACGAAATAAAAGAAACAACTGGAGGTAAACAGAACTTGAGATAAATAGAAACACATAAGACAAAGAAACAGCGACAGAAATAGAGATATAAAATATAGCAACGTCGAAAGAAAGAGAAAAAAAAATCAAAGCCGGACAGAATCAGAGCCAGAAGAAATATGCAGAGATAGACAGGAGGAGAAAGAAGCAGAAGGGACGAGTGAAGAACTGCGAAACATAGACGAGGAGGCAGAGAAGGGAAGATAAAAATGTAAACAAATAACACTGGTGGAAGAGGGAACGAGAGAGAGGGGAAGAAGAAAGATGGAATCGAGATTAAGAAAATGAAGAAGGGGGAAGTGATAAAAAGAAGCAGATGTACTGGAGAAATAGACATTCAGAAACACGAGAAAACTTGAGATTTTACACACACACACACACACACACACACACACACAGGTAGAGAAAGGAGTCCCAGGAGAGACGCTCCCTTTATTGAAGATCTGTTGGAAATCCCATTGTTTACCCTGAGAAACCCTGGGGAAAATTCCCCTCCTCATGCTGTTCCAAACGTCTTAACACCTCACTTCTCAGACACAGACTTTTCCTCACAAATATTCCACACTTCAACGCTTCGGTCCGTTCTGAACAATTATCAACTCATAACATTACGAATTAATGAACCCATACAATGAGCGAAACGTTTTCACAAAAGCCTGCATATTTTTATTTTTTTACTCAGTTCTGCCGGAATCTTATCTCTATGTCCAAGTCAAAATCATTTGTGACTCGACAAAGGTCCAGGATGGACCGACCGAATGAGTTACCTGGAAATATCAGTCATTTTGAAATTGTTCCAGTTATGGTATTGTGACATTCATGACTGGATTTTTATCTTCCAAGAAACACACGTTACCCCAGAGAGCTAGAAATTGGTGATAATACAACATTGCCAATGAACATTCTGAAGTAAATATGTAAATGTTTGACTAGATGGCGATGTTTTATCGGTAGTAAATCCTTAATAAGTTAACTTACTGACGGAAATATACACGTTACAGCAGAAACTTTGAATGGGACAAGGATTCTTGTGTAGACCTTTATCAAGTTATGGTCCTGATAAAGCTCTCCATAGAACCAAACGTTGTCTCAGTAAATAAAAGTTATATTACAGCGTATCTTTTTCACAAACCATACCACAGATGGGGTTTGAACCCGCGGCTAACGCGACGGTCTGGAGTTTTGAGACTCTCTGATCGCGGGTTCAAACCCCATCCGTGGTATGGTTTGTTTGCAATCGTGTCATTACGATTTCGTGAGTCGTGTCTTTTTCACTATTATCAGCAGTATAATAGCACAGGTACCAAACCCAACTAAATATTTAATGAAATATCGCTTAAATTATTTATTTGTATATAAAGCAGCGCATTTAGTGTGTGTCTGCTACTCCACAGGTAAGGCTTCTGTCCAGCATGACACCAAACTGTTACAGCCATCAGGGTTTGGTACCACAGCTCTCATAGAGCGGTGGTACCATCTGTAGTGCCTCATATGCAACTGTACGTTGTATATGAGGTACTAAATACGCGAGGGTCATTCACGGCAAGGTAGTAGTGAACATCTCCTTCCTCCGCCAATTACAGAATTCCGTCCTTGAGAACACTCTCAGGCCAAGACAAAAGCGAAAGGCACAGGATTTAACCTCGCGGTCATGCCGTGTAGCGTTAGGGGTAGTGTAATTGTGTGAAAGATTTGGGGCTTGAGCCTCCTTCCAGAGATTGATCCCGTGATCCTCCCAGATGGGAGATGCAAGGGTGATCACCTGGCCGCTGCAGACGGCACCCTGGAGTCGAGAAATCCGTAAAAATGTGATTTACGTGCGAGGGTCGTGGCTGAAAACATATGTTGTAAGTCTGGTCAGACATGATACTTTATTTCCTGATTCTGTTTTAGCTACGACTGATATATATATATATATATAATATATATATATATATATATATATATATATATATTATATATAATATATATATATATATATATTACAATAAGAGCACAGTAAACAAGTGATATCACCATATGCAAAACTAAAAAATTTGTGAAATTCCAAGTGCTTTCGTGATTTTTCATATTATCAAGGAACAGTAATATTAAAAGGACAACAGAAGATTTATAAGGATGAGATATGACATCACATATGAACCAAAACTTTGAGCGTGGGAGTGTAGTGTGTGTGTGTGTGTGTGTGTGTGTGTGTGTGTGTGTGTGTGTGTGTGTGTGTGTGTGTGTGTGTGTGTGTGTGTGAGGGGGGGGGTTATCTGGTATATGAATTGAACCTCGAGAACGTTGATCGTTCGATAAAAGTTATATGATTTAATAGTCATTCCAAGTAATAAATTATAAATATTCAAGTTTTGAGCAAATATCATAATTAAAGAAAAAAACGGCAAACTAATATTACTACTACTATAGCTAACACTACTGGTACTTCTACTAGAAATAACTGTTACCCCTAAAAAAAAAATTACTATCACCTGTACTTACACTACTGCTACAGCTCGCTACTACACTGTATATATTTCTACCATTATTAATCTTCTATTTCTGCTACTATTGCTACAGCTACAAATGATAATTAGTAGTAGTGGTAATAATAATACTAATAATAATAATATGCTCAGTAAAACAGCCAAATTCAATAAAACAATCACAACTACTATAATCATGATTTGAGTAATGTAATAAGACAAAGTGGTTGGTGTAAGCCTCAGTTAAGCGGGCAATTAGGATGCTTGGAGGCTGAACGAGGCAACAGCCAAATATTGGCACAACACTTTTGTGTGTCCTCGTGCCAGACGTGAAGAAGGGAAACCACGTTCAGAATTTAATGATTTGGGATTTCTGTCTCTGCTTGTCTGTCTACACTCATGCACAAACCCCACATACACACATACACACACACACACACACACCTTCTCTCCCTCCCTCTCTCTATTTAGTTAATATTAACGCATAAGTATGCTCAGAGTGAATATTATGTATCATTATTTCTACGCAACATTTCACTATATATATATACAAATATTATATATATATATATATATATATATATATATATATATATATATATATATATATATATATTATATATATATATAAATATATATACATACATACATACATATGTATTACATACTACTGATTACCTAAGGTAAACATTGATAAATTAAACACATATGTAACACTTGGGTATCTTTATTGGGAAGAATTTCCTGTTTCAAGATTCCAAATGTTGCTGTGTCTGACAAGTGTGTTGATATATGGTTCAGAGAACAGACAAGTTGATATATTAGACACATGTGCAACACCCAAGTGTTGCACATGTGTCTAACATTATTAGTATGAAGATTTAGACTCAAGTGCAACAGTCGGGAACTGACGAAACGTTTCGCCTGCACAGTAGACTTCTTCAGTTAAATACAAAGGAAAGAGTAGTAATGAAACATATTGATAGAGTTCCTGGAGAGCGAAACGTTGCCACAATAAAATGTCACATACGTTGCATTTGTGTCCTGTTACTTAACATGATGTAATCAGTGGGCATTTCCCCTCTACACTGCAAATTCTGATGTAATTAAAAAATTACGAAAAAGGACAATATTCTTGTTAAAAATTATCTAATCAATTAAATCTACTTACGATCAAATTATTAAAAAATTAACATACGTGTTCGACTCAAGTTTCTTTGACTTTTACATACGAAGTCGTTTTAACAAGGAAGAGCTTAGAATTTTTGAAACATTTACATATTAGATTGAAAAAACCTCGAGCTTAACACTGATGACTGGACACTTTACCTTCTCTCACAGCCAGGGTGTGAGAGCTGCTCTCTGCCTCTTAACTCTCTCCATCTCTCTCCATCTCTCTCTCTCCATCTCTCTCTCTCTCCATCTCCATCTCTCTCCCTCTCTCCATCTCTCTCTCCATCTCTCTCTCCATCTCTCTCTCCATCTCTCTCTCCATCTCTCTCTCCATCTCTCTCTCCATCTCTCTCTCCATCTCTCTCTTTCTCCATCTCTCTCTTTCTCCATCTCTTCTTTCTCCATCTCTCTCTTTCCTCCATCTCTCTCTTTCTCCATCTCTCTCTTTCTCCATCTCTCTCTCTCTCCATCTCTCTCCATCTCTCTCTCTCCATCTCTCTCTCTCCAGCTCTCTCCAGCTCTCTCTCTCCATCTCCATCAGTCTCAGCCTCAGCCTCTATCTCAGCCTCTGTCTATCTCAGTCTCTGCCTATCTCAGCCTCTGCCTATCACAGCCTCTGTCTATCGCAGCCTCTATCTCAGCCTCTGTCTATCTGTCTCTCTATGTGTGTGTCTGTCTCCCTCTCTCTCTCTCCTCCTTATATATATATATATATATATATATATATATATATATATATATATATATATATATATATATATATGTCGTGCCGAATATGTAAAACTGGTCAATTAGCAAGAACTCATTTAAAATTAAGTCCTTTTTTTAATTTTTTTCATACGTTTAAAGATATATATTTTTCATTAATG
>NW_026510367.1:0-2500 GCF_026875155.1 Cherax quadricarinatus | reverse complement strand
CTAGAATGATGAAGGTCACTGCTATTACTACTACTACTAATAATAATATTTAAAAATGATGCATCACGCTACTCGCAGTAAAATAATACTCGCTTTAATGTTTATTTAGTCATGTAAATATAAAAGTGTCAGGAAAAAACAAAAGTCAAAAAGACAAAGAAAAATTTAAAAACTATAGAGAAAAAAAAAGAAAACGCTTGTAATATATTAAGATAATTTTCTCTATTCATTTTAAACCTTTGATGGCTGAGACATTTTCATGTTTAAGACATTTCACTAATGAGATTTTTACGAGTGACACGTTTCACCCCTCGGCACTTTTTTACCCTTGACAAATTTCATCCTATTTTTTCACTCTTAATAGGCTTTACATTTAAAGTTCTTACACATTTGACCCCAACACTTTTCACCTTGACTCCTTCCAACTTTATATTTCTTTTTCTAAATTCACATTTCTTACTTTCATCACGTTTCGCCCTTCAAGGCATTTCACCCTCAAGACTTTATCGCATACACTTCATTCTCCAGGTAACCTTTTTCAAAGGTTTCCTCTCCTTGGAGTATAGATGATGGTCGACCCAATCGAAATTGTTGGGTATCGAGCGGCGAAGAGAGTTTCCACTGAATTAAGATTCATTATTATAGGCAAGTGGGAGGGAGAGGAAGAAAGAAGAGATGGGAGGGAAGAGGGAGGGGTGAGTCAATGGAGGGAGGAGGATTAGGGCGTCAAGGATATGGAAAGGAGGTGAGAGTTGGATATAACAGTGGTAAGGGGTAGGTTGGGTAAGATGTGGGCGAGTGTGTAGAGTGAAAGATAAATGGTAATGAGGGTGAAAGACGAAATGAAGTCTTGAGAACACGAAAGATAGGAAATAATTATAAGGGAATGGGACTTGGGATACAGAAACTCGCCATTTATGTGACCAAAAAAAACACTACATAAAAATCCACTCAAAGTGGTCAGGTCACCTCTATTTTTCTGTCAATCTGCACCTTTTCTTACCCCTCTCTTCCTGCCTTCCTTTAACCTTTTTCAATTCTTGCTTCCCGTCTAGCTACTCTTTCCTCTCTCTTCCTGTCATTCCTTAAAATTTCTGACCCCTCGCTTCCTGCCTGTTCAAAACAATTCTTACCTCTCTCTTCCCCCCCCCCTCCTTGTCTGCCCACAATATTTCTAACATCTGTCTCTTATCTATCTAAAGCCTTTCACTTCTCTGTTCTATCGTAATCCATCCTCTACCCATTTTGGCCATCAATCTTAAGGCAAAAAGATACAAGATCTAAGAGCAAAATCTCCACGAGTATGACAAATGATTACATCTCATTCTCATCTACTACTACTACTAATAATAATAATGATAAAAATAATGAAACTCTGAAAAGGTGAATATATGTAATATATATAATAAATAATAATAATTAGTCTGAAAAGGTGAATATATTTAGTCTGCCTTTGTAATACATTACCGTGAGGGCTTAAGAGAGAACAAAATTTCTGCAATACCACTGCAAATATTCGTCTTTTATTTAAATATTACTACTGGTAAGTGTAATACTAGCATTCTTATTATAATTACTTATTATTAACATTAGCATTAACATAAGTCAAATGATAATTCTAGTTAAATATGAAAAAAATCAGCAATATAATCACTCCAATGGTAATTATTAAATTGGAGCAAAAATAATAGTCGTAATTCCATTCTCAAAAAAAAAATTATTAACAGCACCTACAAATAACAACAATACCAATAACAGAGAAACTCAATTACACAATTCGAATAATCCGTTGAACAGAAAATATTAACCTTCAATACAGGGAACTAAAACAACCATATCCACCAAAACATACCGACAAAATTCAACAGTAATTTGCACGCGCAAAAACGTATTTATTTAGAGCCAATATGAGAAGTGTCACAGTATATTCTAAGCTTTTACCAGTATATTCTGAGTTTTTAGTACTATATTCTCGATTTTCCTTATTTTACGCTTTACGTTTACAATAACAAGGCTACGAAAGTGCTAGGAATTTCGCTATTTTTCGCAGCGGTTTTTCTGCATATTGTGATATCAACTGTTTATTGTGATCTTTTATATATATATATAAAATATAAAATATATATTTTATATATATATATATATATATATATATATAAAATATATATATATATGTCGTGCCGAATATGAAAAACTGGTCAATTTGCAAGAACTCATTTAAAATTAAGTCCTTTCTAAAATTTTCTCTTATACGTTTAAAGATATATTTTTTTTCATTAATGTTGATGTAAAAATTATAATTTTGCACCAGAAGGAACTTAGAAAACTTACCTAACCTTATTATAACAAGCGCAATTTATTTTTAGCCTAACCAACTAAATATATTTTAGATTTGTTTTTCAATAATTTAATACTAAACAAACATAGTGATATATATTTTTTTCGTTAGGTTCAAAATGTTTTGGCGAAATTATTGCATACACAAATTTTTATTGTCTTA
>NW_026510366.1:0-14316 GCF_026875155.1 Cherax quadricarinatus | reverse complement strand
TTTTTATTTTTGTTTTTTTCCTTTTTTCTACACATACCCAAATTTAAAAGGGCTCCCCTTTACATTTCCCCCGGCACCCAAATTTACCACTACCCCCTCCATAACATTTTCCCACTTTAGCAATGAAACCCCCAACCCAAATTACCTCACACTTGATTCAAAACCCCCCAGCATTCACTCAACTTTCCCAAATCTCTCTCTCCTCCTCTCCCTTTCTTTCTTCTCCAGGGCATACACGCTTACTAAACCCATTTTTCAATCCAATCTTCTTTTACCCCAAATAACCCTTTTAAATTTATGCTTTGGTAGTCCCTTTTCCTGCCAAGCTTACCCTTCAACATTATGCTACTCCTTTTTTACCTAACTCTATTAAAACCCCCCTGACCAAATCCCATTTTTTCCTCTCCATTTAAACTCTCCCCCCCCTTTCAGCTTTGTTTCACTTAAAGCCAGGACATCCAGTTTTTTCTCATTCATAACATCCAAAATCATCTCTTTTTTATCTTTTGCAAAACTCCACGCCATCGGGACTTCCCCACTTTGACAATTTTTTTCTTTTTATTCTTTTTAGAAATTTTTACGGGGAAAAGGGGTTATGCCCATTGTTCCCGGCTTTTTTAGTTGATTTTTAAAACACGCAGGCTTACGGAGGAAAGATTCTTATTCCATTCCCCCCTGGATATTTTAATATATAAATTACACACACAGAACCCCACAACACACACACACGTTGAGCAAATACGTCATTTAAAAGAAATCCTTTCTAACTTTTCTCTTATACAAAAAAAAAATTTTTTTTTTTTTTCATTTATGTTAATGAAAAATTAAAAATTTTTGAAACCAAAAGAACCTTAGAAACTTACCTACCTTATTATGACAAGCCAATTTAATTACCTAATCCAAATAAATATATTTTTAAAAATTTAAAAAAATTTTTAAAAATAAATAAAAACAAAGAAATATTTCTTTTTGTTAGGTTCAGAAATTTTTGCAAAATTACTGCATACACAAATTTTTTTCTTGCCTTATTCGGGAAAAAACAGCATTTCTTTTTAAGCCAAAATTGTAAGTTTTACCATTCGGGGACAACCCTAATATATATTTATTATAATTATATTTATTATAAATATTATTATATATATATAAATTATATATATATATATATATTTATTATATATATATAATGTACACACACATAATGTAAAACTTTCAAAAAAAGCAGAGGAGAATCAAATGTGATAGCCAGGCCTTTTGTGTTACAATGAACCCCAATTTGGAGCTTGCAATGTTGCAGAAATAGTAGGAATAAAATAGCTAAATGAGATGCACAAGCAACCCGGTCAGGTGCCCGAAAGATGAAGCAAGAAAAATTTAAAACATAGCAGTAGAACACATAGAAGCCCATCAACATATTTTAATCTCAAAAGATATCTGGCTCATCGTAGGGAAAATTCCTTGCAAGAAAATGGGGGGGCACAAAAAGGAAAACCCCCATTTTCCAGAGGGTGGGGCCCCAAATTTACCTAGGTAAATGCTGGTTTTATCCATAAGGTTTGATGGGATCAGAAAACGATACTCAGTTTGTCAGTGTAGAGTTTTTCATTTTTGTAATCCCAGTTCTGGAGGAATTAGCTTTTAGATTTTGTACAATCCCTTTGTTATAAAGTTTTGATTTTTAATAAACCCCACTATTAATAATGAACGTTTTTTCTATTTTTTAATTGCCAAATTTTAAATATTTTTATTTAAACAGAGGAAACAAGGCCCAAATCGGGTTCTAACCAATTTGCGAGTTATTGTAATTTTAATTAAATTGAAAATTGCATTTTCCCCACAGTTCTTATTAAATATCAATTTGATATCCTAGCTCAAAAGGGGTTTCCCATCCGTCCACAAAGGTAAGCTGCACCATTGCAACTGATTTTGGACACCACCAATACAGTTTTGAGGGAATTCTTTACAAATGCTTTTTTAAAAGTCCAGAATTCTTAAAAACTACTGATATGTTTAATCTTATTAGGCTTGGGGGACAGATGAATTCTCACTGTAAAAGGGAAACCGACTTCTTGACGGGGTGTTATCCTGGTGAGTCCATGATAAGTTTTCCTGCGCAAGCAAAGCTGATCTACAAACTCCTTAAGGGACTGCTGTTTCATGGGGAAAATCAATATTTTCCAATTTCTTCACGGAAACCTGGGCTGCACACCCAAAAGGTCTCAGAAAAAGTGAAAAACACTCCCAGCTACTCAGGCTGTAGGTGGGGTGTAAAAGGTCGTTCCTTGGCCTACTACTCCATTTTCATCGGACCTCCCAACGCACCCCCAAATCCTTAAACAGTTTTAGACAGTACACTACATATGTCTTCTCCACTGAAAACCCCCCGACTATGGGCTATGCTTAGAGACCTGTAAACAACCCCGCTACTAAAAATTCTATGTGGATAAAAAAACCCCAAAAAACTCACTCTCAAGGTAGACAAAACCCTATTTCATGATTTTGGAAACAGAGTTTTAGCTATCCAACTTAAAAATTTTGTTAAAGGGTTTCCCCCTTTTCTAGACTGCCAAGGGCAAATTTCTAGGTTTTCACCTTGACTTCAATTTTAAATTTCAGTCCCTATTCAAAATTTTCCAAAACATAGGCATCCTTTCCAAAGTACAGTACTTTTTCCCCCAAATACACACTTACACTATACCACTCTCAAATTCTACCTAATTAGATAAAGATAAAGTTTTTATTTTTTTGAAAGGTTAAATGGTTTTTACGTTTTGATTAGTTAACCCTTTGACTGTTGCAAGCCCCTTTCTGAAACTGTCATCTGTGCAAATTTTTGGAAAAAAAAAAATTCTTTAAAATGACAGAGAATCTTTTCCTGTGTAATGACACAAAAGTACAAAATTTTGTTTAAAAAACTCACAGAATTATGCTCCGCAAAATTTAGCGTCTGGCGACTTACACACGCGATTTCCCAAATTTGGCCCTTTTTTGGGCCAATTCCCTTTTTTTCCAATGACCAAACCATAGATTTCTTTAGAACCCCAAATTTTTTCATCAATTGATAAAAGAACCGCCCATTTACCAATTTGAATTTCCCAAAAAGGGGCAGAAATTGGCAATTTTGGAAATTTTCATGCAAATTAAAAAGATCCAATTTAAAAATAGGGTCCAGAATAAACAATGAGACTTCTTGGCAAAAAATAATGTATCCTCTGTTCTTAGTCACGTTCTAGGCTCCTCTTACTTACAATTCTTTCTATTTTGATATTTTACAACAAAAAATAAAAAATTTACTGTTATGCAGACTACTGCATTATTGTAAAAATGGATAATAAATCGGGCACAGTGAAAAAAATTTTAGACTCCCATTTGATGTGTTTTGGGATGGTGGTGCGTTTTGCTTACTCCTAAACATGGTAAAACCGAAATTTCCGCACTTTGAGCTCTTTTTCAAGGTCGTTTTCATCATGAACTTATAAAAAATCACTCCATTTCTGAAATGTTTTCCATTTTATGATGTGAGACCATGAAAACGAAATAAAATGATAAATACTACACAAAATACCCCTCAGTCGGCTTTTTAAACCCCAAAAACATGGTCAGATTTTTTTTTCCCATTCCCATGTGCGAGGATTTTTTTTTATGTGGTGCACCTGACCACAGACCCATTCTCTCACAAGGGCCACCAGCTTTCCCCTGCTTGATTTGGCCACTAGAATTTTGCGATTAATACGTCCGAACACTGCCGTAAGACTATATACGACCAAAAAAGCAAAGGGGTTTAAATACAAAGAAAAGCCATATCATCCAGGATTTTGGGAAAACTTATCCCAATATTATAAAACATTTGTCGACAAAATAAGTGTGGGGTTAAATTTTTAATAAATCTTATTTTATCTTAAACTAATGTGAGGTATCAAGGTGGAGTTTTACGAATAAAAATTTTGAAGTGCACATAATAAAAACAATATTAAAATTAAATGGTTAAAACAGAAAAATTTCATCGTTGGCAGACGTTATAATGACCTGAGGTTATATAATATTTGGGAGTTTTTTCAAACGGGTTAGAAGTCTTTTTTGGGGGGTTTGGTTTTTGTGTTTGGGAGATCGACCCCCCTTTGAGGGTCACGGGCCCCTCTCTCAAACTTTCTCGGGTCAAAAATTTTTTAAAAAAAAAAAAAAAAAAAAAAAAAAAAAAAAAAAAAAAAAAATCTTGGAAATGATAAAAATCTTTTTCTATCTAATGAACCAAAAGTATAAAATTTTTGATAAAAAATTTATGAATTATGCTCTTCAATTTTAGCGTCTCGAGAGGTATTTTCCCCATTTGGCCTACTTTCCCCCAATTCCTATGTTGCAGTTGACTAAAATCATGTACTCCAAGAACGTCATTTGTTGTATCGTTTGAGCCAAAAATCTGCCATTACCGATTAAATACCCAATAAAGTGGTCAAAAATTTGGAATTTGGGAATTTTCACAAAAATTTAAAAAAGATCCCAATTTTTGAAAAAGGGCCCCAAAATAAACAAGACAACATTCATGGCACAAAAATAACATTTACTTTTCATTAGTCTTTCCCGGGCCCCTTTTACATTCTTTTGTTTTCCTTTTTGAATTTTTTATTCTCACAGTAAATAGAAGTTTTCTTTTATGATATACTGCATCATTGTAAAAACATATAAAGATATAACGCACTTGTGAAAAAATATTAACCACCATTGACTGTATTGGATGCAGGCTTGATTTGTTTTTCTCTTGGACCGGCAAAAATCGACATTTTCGTACTTTTTACTCAATTTAAGGTACTTGTCATCGGAAAAATTAAAATCACTCTATTTCTGTAAATATCTTCCATTCATCAAATGAGACCAAGGAAAAAAGAAAACAACCTAAATACCATATGAAAAAACACTAGAAATCATTTTTAAACCAAAAACACAGTCCGTTTTTTTTTTATTATGCATTGCTGCTTCAGGATTTTTCTTATACTGTGCACAATGACCACACAGACCCTTCTTTTTATGTAGGCCGCCCTTTCTTCCATCAATTTGAAGGCGCTAGAATTTAGGCTACAAGTACTGCCCGACCCTAGTCAATGACGTATTTGACGTGGCCAACCCTCAAGGGTTTAAAACCCTGTAATGATAAAAAAAGGTGCGTCAGATGATCATTCCGCCCCAACAACACCCCCCCACTTTCAAGAGCTTAAAACTTAAAAATACAAAACATACACTCATATTCTGTGCCTTCTATATAACAGTGGCCCTCGGGTAACTGCCATCAATAGCGAAAAAATGGGTAGATGCTTTTTTGCGTAAAAATAAGGGTTTGGGCCAACAATAAAAAAAACTCTTTTAAGGACATTCTCCGAACGTTCTGAGGGCCGGGGCCGCCCGAAAGCCCGACCGCATTACAGTAGTGTCCCAAATGTTTAAAAGGGGGGGGCCCCCCCTCTTCCTCAGGTTTTTGCTTCAAACCCCTCATTTCCCCCAAAAATTTAAAAAATTTAAAAAACTCACCCCAAGGGCATTTTTTAAAAGTGCTTTGAAGTGCCCCCCTCAAAAACCCTTAATTGACCCCTAAGAGGTTTTGGAAAGAGACTTCATTCCTCAGTTGCATAAACCTTAAAAGAAAAGGGCGGGGGAGGAAGTGACGCGGGACTTTGAACTTGCTTGGAGGAAATTGTGGGCCCGAAGTGCACAAGAGAGGGGTTTTTTAAGGGTTTGGGGGCCAACCTGAGGAGCCCAACCATTGTGGAATCTTTTTGTCACTGGGAAGCCATGGGGGTTGGGGTTAGTGGCGAGGATGTGGAAGGTTTGGAGGACGCGAGAAAGCTAGCCACTGATGAGTTGAAGAGCATCTCAAACAGCAAGAGACCAAACTGAGGGGGAAATTTCTTAGAGTAGGGGGGAGAGAGATGGAAGAAGTTGCCCCTTCAACGTTAAGGAAATTTGTACAATGTGGACAAAAATGCAGCCTGACACAGCTGTTGCAAGCCGTGCTAGTGACTTTTTCAAAGACAAGTTTTGTCCCCTTTTAGGGAAAACTTAAAGGGGGCCAGAAACAGTTTTTATGGGCGATTTTTTGGGGCGACAGAGGTCAGTGAAAGTCAAGTTGTTCCCGGGCATTAAAAAAAAAAAGGGAAGAACCCTGGGAAAAAAACTTGCTACCCAAAGTCCTTTTGGTAGGGGATTCCCCTTTCAACAATAATACACCTCCATCATCTCCCTTCCCCCCTCTGATCACCTCATAAAACTTCAATAAAGGGAAGTGTTTTATTCATGTATTTTTTTCTGCATGTCTCATTTTTTTTTTGTGTAGAGAAAAGTAAATTTTTATGTGAAAAAAAAAAAAATTTAAAACTTTTTGGGGGCTGGAATGGATTTAATTGGATTTTTTTACGGTGGACCCCTGCCTAATTGGCTCACATAACGTTAACCGCCAGCATCATTTCATTGCTAAAAATTTTGCCTCGCCTAGCGCTAAAAACTCGCTCAAGCGTTTTGTCGAGAGCATCCTGTGGGGCCTACCAGCCTCCTTGTTCCGCCGGGGCATTTTTTACAACCCACCTTGCAGAAACACCAAGCATACAATGGGAACATTTCGTATTTTTACAGGTTTTTAGTGTTTTTCACCTGCAAAAAAAGGGACCAAGGCCCCAAGAAAGCTTCTAGTCCCAACCCTACAGAAAAATTTTGTGAGAATTACTTGGAATGAGAAAGAGATCATTGCTATATGAAAAGGAGTGGGTCTCCAAAGCTGGCCGGGTTGTATAGTAAACCCCTATCAACCATCGCTACTATTTGTGTCCAAAAAAACGGCAAATAAGGAAGCTTTCTTCCCAAAAGGTGCAATTTTGTTTTCGAAACAGAGATCGCAAGTGAGAAAGATTTTGAGAGACTGTTTTTGGGTGTGGATAAACAAAAAAACAGATAGCGGAATAGCATTTTAACGATCATAATAAAAAGGTAAAAAGTTGCTGAGGTTTTAAATTAAAAAATGCCTGCAACTAGTGATGATGTGATGTTTTTAAGGCCAGAAAAGGGTTGGTTTGAGAGATTTAAGAAGCACAGGGGGCATACTAGTGTGAAAAGGGCATGTGGCTGCCATTTGGCCACAAAGCAGCTGAAAAAATTGGCAAAATTAAAGGGTACATAGACAGTAAAGGGGACGAAACCTGAACAAGTGTTTAATTGTGACAAAACAGGCTTTTTTTTGGAAAAGAAAATCCAAGCAGGACCTATATTACTCGGAAAAAAGGCCCCCCGGGACAAAGCCTTGAAGACGGGCTTTACTCTGTTGATGTGTCCCAAATGCAGTGGTGTTTTGAAAATAAACCTTTTTTGTGTATCACTCTAAAACTCCCAGAGCGTTCAGGAAAAAGAATTCCTCAAGGCAAATTTTTGTTTGCTGTGGAGGGCAAACAGATGGCTGGGTCACTAGGGACTTTTTCTATGACGGTTTTACATCGCATTTCCCCCCACTGTAAAAAAATTTTCCAAATTGAAAATAAATTAACCTTAAGGCCTCCTGGTGTTAGACAATCCCCCCTGGTCATCCTACAAAATTGGCAGAGCGATTTTGTGGGACTGAGCTTCTTTAAAGGGTCAAGCTTTTGCCTCCTAATACCACTCCTCCCTGCAGCCAGGGGACCAGCAGGTCATTGCAAACTTCAAAAAATGTACACAAAAGCTATGTTTTTGGGGGGCGGTGACCTCAAAACTCAAATTGACTCTAAGAGAGTTTTGGAGAGATCACTTAATTCCTCAATTGGTAAACCTTTGGGTAAGGTTTTGGGGGGGAGTGACTAAGAGAACCTTGAACCTGTTTGGGAAAAACGTTGCCAGAAGTTAGCCCAAAAGGGGTTTTTGAAGGATTTGGGGCTAACCCTGGAGGCATATGCCATTGAGGAATCAATTGTGGCATGGGGAAGCCTTTGGGAGTTGGAGGTTAGTGGGAGGATGGGGAAGAGTTGGGAGGGGGACAAGAAAACTAACCACTGTGAGCTGCAGATCATCTTAACGCAAGGGGTCCCCCCTGGGGAAACTCTTTGGAGGAGGGGGGGGGGAAGAAAATTTGAAGAAGTTGCCTACTCAAAGTTTAAAGGAAATTGTGCAAAGGGGGTTTGAAGTGAAAACCCTTTATGGATGAAAATCCCCCTCAGACAGCTGTTGCAAGCCGTGTTGGAAACCGTACACGACAATGTTGTAACCATTAAAAAGTCTTAAAGGAAGAGAGGTACAGACCTCTAGGACAGATATTTTTGTGCGACAGAAGTCCAGGATCTAAAGCGGCCCTGTGGCATTAAAAGAAGAATGGAAGAACCCCCGGGAAAAAAGGACTTACACCTCAAGTCCTAAGGGAAGGGGGTTTCCCTTCTAAACAAAAAACCCTCAACACTCCCCCCTCCCCCCCATCAAAAAATCATACCAACTTCAAAAAGGTAAGGGGTCATGTAACTGGCATTCTTTTTCATTTGTGTGATTAAAAATTAATATTTCAGTGATAAAAAAAATTTTTTTTTCATACTTTTGGTGTCTTCAGGGGAAAAATTTGATTTCCATTTTTTTCGGGGGGAAAAAATTAATTCGCCTAATTTTGAGCTTTCGGAACGGTTTAAAAGCTTTATGCGAGGGTCCATGTATTTCTTATGAGGAAAATTAATTCGGCTAACATAAAAACATTAAAAGGGAACTCCCTGGGAAAGGATTTTAAAAACATTACCCCGGGGGCTACTATATACAGAAAAATTCACCCCTTTTAGGTCAATCCGTATTTTTCGGGTTTGATGCCAGGGGCCTAATATAAGAGAATGCTTCTATGCGAAAGTGTGCACCATAAAAAAAAAACTCAGCACAGTGCATAATGAAAAAAAACTGCACTGTTTTTTTTGTTTAACCCCAAAACCCTTTCGGGGTTTCGGCCTATTAGTAAACAGTTTACACCCAGTATTTTGATGACTAGTATGCATAAATTCTAGCCCCTTCAAATCTCACGGGAAAAGGGGGGTAGGCCTAGGTGTGAGAGAAGGGGTGTGGGTTGGTGTGCACAGTAAAAAAAAATCTGGGACCCAGTGGACATTGGGGGAACACCATCTTAGTAAAAAATGTCCACCATCCCCGCGTAAGAACTCCCATCCTTGGTAAATTGAGACACTTTTTTTCCCCCCGTGACAGTTTAATACGAGGGAAAGCAAGGAAGATGATTTAAAGGGTTTGGTGGGGTTGTGACTAAAACTAATGCCCATAAATCATAATGTGGGAAAACCCAGAAAATAGCCTTCCCCTCGGGTGCGAGCCGTCTTTTTTTACGCTCATTGTCCCAGAATCAAAGAGGAAACTTTTTTTTCCCAAACCCCGGACTCAGTGTGAGTTTGGTAGGGGTGTGATGTGAAATAAACTCAGTCTTGAAACCAGTTCTTGTATGTAGTGAAGTGGAATATTCTCCTGAAGGCAGATATCGACGAATAGGGCTCTGGTGGGCCATAGCTTTTCGGGGGGAAGGATACACCCCGGGGCTGTAAAACAGGAACGACAAAAAATGACGATGATAGCTTTGAAATTTGGGGTTGGAAAATTGCATGGTGGTGGTGTGATGGTGTTTGCCGTGAGGCACCACATGGCCATGCCCCCCCCCGCTGCCTCAGCGGTCTACAACAAAGGCCCCCATCCCCCCCCCCGCCACCCACCAGCCTCCAAACCACAACCCCCACAACCCCAAAAACCCCCGTCAATGTCCCGTACCCACTACAGACTGCACCTGGGATTGGCGGAAGCTGTCAGTTTTTTCCAAATCCCACCAGTTTGATGAAAGCCAAAAGGGGAAAACGGCCATATTTTACACTGGGGAAAATTGCCACGAACTGGGAAAGTTTCGATTATTTTTGAGAACCCCGATGGAAATTATTTTCAGGGAAGCAACAAGGGGCACGAGTACACCAGGCAAACACATTTCTTTTCCCAAAATCACATCTACACCATGGGAAAGGAGACAACTGTGGCTGAGTTGTATCTTTCTTTGCCACAATAATGCTTATCCACATGTGTATGAGAAAAGAGTAAAATCTACGGTCAAAGACCCCCCCTATTGAACCCCAGGTTTCAGTATTAATGGGATAAAATCGATTTGTTTTTCTGTTGTATGCTTCACTTCTCAGACAAAACCGGGCCTGACAAGAAACGACAGTTTATAAGATTAGGAATTTTTTGTGTATCTGAAAGAAAAATTAAATATGTAATTTTATCCCTTCAGGAAGCTTGTAATTGATGTCTTTGATTCTTTTCAAGGAAGACTCTCTTTCAAGCGACATACCAAGCATGAGGAAACGTTTTGGGGTAAAAGTTTTTGTGTTTTTGTGATTGTTACAGGGGTCGGATTGGATATTATTGGTACAGGGAAGTTATCTTTGCAAAATCCCGGGAAAGTTATTGGGACTCTGGTGATGTGGTTAGAACAATGAAAAAACCCTTCCCTTTTGGTAAGGGGCATATTTTATATCTGATAAGGGTACACAAGTCCTCACTTGGATTTTTTGTGAGTAAACGACAGATGGGGGGCACGGGCATGAAAATTGTAAGCATTGCCCAGGGTTTGATGCTGGCCTGTAAGGGGGAGGTGCAAGCGTTTGATGCCAAAGACACATGGCATTTCGGGGGCATGACAAACGAGATGTCACACGTTTTCACAGTTAACCCAATGAAAAGGAGACACTGGCAGGGAGCTGACAAAGCAATGAACCCATTCTAAAACCTGCGCTGTGAGATTACACCCTCAATATGCAATCAGTGGCAAATTGACATGCAGATTGGGTTTTTCTGTTGTGTTCGCAAAAGGGTTTTAAGTGGTCATAAAAATCTTTCCATCTTCGGCATTCCATTTCCCAAAGCATTAAATGTATAAATGGGACCCGAAACAAACCTCATATGGCAAATTCTGTTTGTTTTTGTCATCAGACAAAAAGATTCAAGTAACAAGAACAAAACCTGCAATAGATGCCCACTAATAAAATACCCTCTCGTCAAAGCAGGTGATCATTCCTAGAAAAAAGCTTGCTACTCTTTCAAGAAAAGCTCAGAAGAGGTGTTTTCTGTACACAAAAAAAAACCCCCAAACAACCAGAGACACTGTTTTATGTGTGAGGATGTAAAACCCCATGGCATGACCCATGTTTAAAAGATTCCCACAGGCTGCAACTTTAGAAACATTCCTGGACGTATATGTGTATAAAATAAAAAAAAAATAGTGATAAACAACATTTTGTCGTTTGTGTTAAAAACAACAATTATAAACAATATAAGGAAAACAGTTTTGGGATTTTGTTAGTACATAAAGAGAAAAAATTTAAAAATAGGCAAATTTGGGTTTTCACGGCATAAAAGAAAATTTGGGGAAAAAAAAATAAAAAAATAGTACCTAAAAAACAAAAACAAATAATAGGGGGTGGCGGCAGTCGACGATGATACCATACATGGGCATTTTCTTTTAAACTTCACGCCCCCATGATGGAAAAAAAAATTTTGTTTGCAATAATGTTTAGAAAAAAAATCTATCTTTTCCCAAGAAAAAATAATTTTTTTTTTTTTTTAAATTTGGGCGACCCCGAGAACAAGCTTGAAAAGCCTGCGACCCTCAAAGGGTTTTAAAAGGTCCCGCGTAAATTATTCACCCGCAGTGCCCGATATATTGAGAAAAAAAAAAATCTTTTTTTTTTTTTTAGGAAAAAAAAGCATGTGGTACCCAGGCACCAAATTTTTTTCATAGGCACACCTGAGTGTGAAAAACCCCTTCTCCTGTCTAGGCGACTCGGGCCCATGGCCCCAAAGTTGAATAAATGACAAATGAAACGTATATATACGTTTGGACCTTTAAGGGTTTAAAAAAAGCAACTTTTTGGGGCATTTTGTTGGTTCTTTTCGGGGATTTGTGGTTTCTTGGTATCATTTAATGAAATGGAAGATTTTTTACAGAAATAACAGATTTTGTTAATTTAATACCAAAATGCTTGAAACTGAGTTTACACTAGTGGAAATGTTTTATTTTTGCCAGTTTTCAAGAGTAAAAAATCATGTCATGTGTCCAGTACACATCTTTAGGGGCAAGTCATTCTGAATGACGTTTATTTATACAATTATTACAATATTGTATAACATAAATCTTCTATTTTTTGGTGAAAAATAAAAATTAAGAAAAAAAAAATCAACTAAAAATTCATCTGAAAAGGGCGGAAATGAACTAAAAACAGGGAAAATGTTATTTTAATGCCAGGAATCCCGCATTGTTTATTCTGGACCCTTTTTTGAAATTGGGAAATATTTTGAACTTTGTGTAAAATTTGGCCAAATTAACAATTTCTGATCATTTTTATCGGGTAGTTGAAATATTTTTACGGGGCAATTTTTTGTGCTCAATAAAATAAAAGGGAACAAAACTAGGGGAAAGAGCACAAATTTTCAAATTTAAAACAATGTAATTACCCAAAAAAATGGCTCAAAGTGGGCAAAATCGCCGATGCGAAAATTCCTGACAGAAAATTTGCGAGAGGTATTTCACCAGTTTTTGATCAAATTTTGTACTTTTGCTTTTTTAACCTTAGAAAAAGATTCTCTCCATTTCAAAGAAAAAATTTTTTTTTTTTAAATTTTTGGACCGGAGGAATTTTCAGTTTGGGGGGTCTGGCCCCCTCAAAAGGAAAAAGCTCAAATAAAAACCCCCCCCCCCCTCTCAAACTTCTCCTTGAAGCTACAACAAAACAACAAGCATAAAAAAAGGGCACAAAACTTCTTAAACATCCCTCGTCCATCTCACTCAAGAAAAATGCAATGCATATAAAGGGGCCCCTAAGATTGGAATTCATTCCCAAAACCCGAAAAAAGGTTCTTCCCTAAAAAACATTTGGGGGTATATTTAAAAAATCATCATTCCCAAAATTAACCACCAAAGCTATGAAAAATCAAGTACCATTTGGGAGCAACTAAAAAAAATCCCAAGAAATTTATGCCCACTTAATTTAAAAAACATTAAATACATATTTAAAATTGTACTGTTTTCATGCAAATTGACAATTGAAATACGGTTATCTGTTATTTTATATCACTACTAAAATTTATTTTAAAAATTTTTACCTTTATTAAAATTTTTAGGTTAATGACAAATTTAAAAATTTACCACTCTTTAACCGTTAGTTTTAATTAGTCTGTAAGCATTAGATTGTCTCCCTGAAATGCCCGGCATTTTAGGGGCCTTTTACTTAACATTCATAAAATGTAAATCTCCACTTGTCCCTTTGCAAAGAAATAAAATTTGTTTTTTGTTTGTTACTTTTGTTTCGGGTTGGGAAGTCATGAATGTATGAACACACTTTTTGGCCTTCCTATATCTGTAAACTTGAATTTTCTTTAAACCCGGGTGTTTAAAACTTTAAAAAGGGAAGTTTAACCCCACTTCTTCTCCATGGGAATTTAATACATGGGCCCAAAACCTTAAGTTTGGTAAAAAACTTTCCCAGGTCCATATCGTTCACAAACCACAAAATGTTTTCCCCCATATCGAATCATTTAGCTTTACAGGGCAAAGGGCTTTCAACAGCCAGCCCCGAAAAAACTCCTAAACAGATTGCTTTTTTGGGAAGACAATGGGGTTTCCCGCCTTTGAGCATATATTTTCCCTTTTAAATCGAAAACAACTACACACTTAATACTCAATAACGTTAACATTTTGCAATTTGATGAGTCAAAAAATTGGTTTTTATGTGGGGTTCAGAAAAGTTGCCAACTTTGGATTTTATTTTTTTCCAACCATTTTGAAAGGCATAAATTGCCAACCCCCTAGCAATAATATGTCTCGCTGGAAAGCCAGGTTTTTGGGGTTTTTAAACCCTTTGGGTTTTGGTCGTATAGTATCTTACGCGTAGGGGTTTTTGAGTACTAGTACGCATAAATTCTAGCGGCCTCAAAACTCGCAGGGGAAAAGGGTGATAAGCCTAGATGTGAGAGAAAGGATCGGGGTGGTGGGGTGCGCAGTAGGAAAAAAACTGGGACCCATGGTGCATTGTGGGGAAACCATCATAGAACAATTTCCACCGGCCCTGCGGGAAAAGTTTTCCCCTCTCCTCGGGGAATTGGGGGCACTTTTGTTCCCCCGTGACAGTTCAATACAGAGGAAAGGGCAGTGAAAAGAGTTTCAAGGTTTTTGGTGAGGTTTTGACCGAAACAATGACCATAAATGGGGAAATGAGGAAAACCCCAAAAACCCACAGCCTTCCACCTCTGGTGCTGGGGCCCTCGTTTTTAGTTGTACAAATCAAAGAGGAAATCCCATTT
>NW_026510365.1:0-14580 GCF_026875155.1 Cherax quadricarinatus | reverse complement strand
ATAGTGAGCAGGAAGGAGACCAAGGAGCATAGGGGCCATAGCTAGGAAGGGACTGAAGGAAGGAACACTCCACGGGAAGGAACTAAAACACATCAGAGGATGCAATGGGAGTCACAGTGGGAGGTGGAAAGGGAGAGACAGTGTTTGTCTATGGGCTAAAGGGGAAACTTATGATGAAAGAAAGCAGGAGAAAAAAGCGATTGAAGGTATCATGAAGGTGATAGGCGAGGGGGACATGACCCAGGTGGCAAATTTTCGGAGAATCGGGTGGTTCACAAAGAAAAGGAATCGGCCTCTCAAAGTAATTTTCAAGGCAGAATCAACCCGAACCATGATCCTGCAGGAGAAAGCACGGCTGAGAGGCAGGCAGGAGTTCATGAGTGTGTACCTCGATCAAGACAGAACACAGGAGGAAAGGAAGACGATGAAAGAGAGAGTTCAAAACGAAAGGAGAAATGGGAGAAAATGAAAAAGGAGAGCAGAATAACCCAGGAACAAGTGGAAGGACAAGCACACTCCCCAGAAACACCTGCAGAAGGACCCCAGCCACGACACCCCCAAGGCAACTGAACACTCCAAATCAATCATCACACACCGATCCCTCTGTTCCCACCCCCCGCACCACAGTTACAGTATTAGAACAGAAGTTGAAGGTTTGGTACAGAAATGCAGATGGATTAACGAATAGACATGAGGAATGGCAAGAAAGAATCAATGAGAAGTCCCCAGACATCATAGCAGTTACAGAAACAAAACTCACGGAGACAATAACAGATGCAATCTTCCCACCAGGATACCAGATCATGAGGAAGATAGAAGGGGCAGAGGGGGAGGTGGGGTTGCTCTGCTCATAAGAAACAGATGGAAATTCGAGAAAATGGAAGGCATAGATGAGGTGGGAGAAAGAGACTACATAGTAGGTACACTTCAGTCTGGGGAACACAAGGTGGTCATTGCAGTGATGTATAATCAACCACAGAAATGCAGGAGGCCAAAAGAGGAATATGAAGAGAGCAACAGAGCAGTGGCGGACACACTTGCTGAGGTGGCAAGAAAAGCTCACTCCAGAAGAGCAAAGTTGCTGGTTATGGGGGATTTCAACCACAGGGAGATTGACTGGGAAAACCTGGAGCCACATGGGGGTCCCGAAACATGGAAAGCCAAGATGATGGACATGGTGCTGGAAAACCTCATGCACCAACATGTTAAGGACACTACCAGAGTGAGAGGGTAGCTTGAACCAGCAAGATTGGACCTTGCGTTCACCCTGGGCAGTTCAGGCATTGAGGACATCATGTATGAGAGTCCCCTAGGAGCTAGCGACAACGTGGTTCTGTGCTTTGAATATATAGTAGAGCTGCAAGTGGAGAGAGCAATAGGAGTTGAATGGGAAAAGCCTGACTATAAAAGAGGGGACTACATAGGGTTGAGGAACTTCCTGCAGGAGGTCCCGTGGGACAGTGAACTGGCAGGAAAGCCAGTATATGAAATGATGGAATATGTAACAATAAAATGCAAGGAGGCAGTGGAAAGGTTTATTCCCAAGGGCAACAGAAAGAACGGGAAGACCAGAACGAGCCCCTGGTTTATCCGACGGTGTAAAGAGGCAAAAACAAAGTGCAATAGAGAATGGAAAAAGTACAGAAGGCAGAGAACACACGAGAATAGGGTGATCAGTCGTAGAGCCAGGAACGAGTATGCACAGGTAAGAAGGGAAGCCCAGCGACAGTATGAAAATGAAATAGCATCGAAAATCAAGACTGACCCGAAACTGATGTATAGCCACATCAGGAGGAAGACAACAGTCAAAGACCAGGTGATCAGATTAAGGACAGAAGGGGGAGAACTCACAAAAAATGACCAGGAGGTATGTGAGGAGCTAAACAGGAGATTTAAGGAAGTTTTTACAGTAGAGACAGGAAGGGCTGTGGGAAGACAGCACAGAATATACCAACAAGTGTTGGATAACATACGAACAACCGAGGAGGGGATGAAGAAGCTGCTAAGTGACCTTGAGACCTCAAAGGCGATGGGACCGGACAACATCTCCCCATGGGTCCTTAGAGAAGGAGCAAAGATGCTGTGCATGCCTCTAACCACAATCTTCAACACATCCCTTGAAACTGGGCAACTACCTGAGAAATGGAAGACAGCAAATGTAGTCCCCATATTTAAGAAAGGAAACAGAAACGAGGCGCTAACCTATAGACCTGTGTCTCTGACATGTATTGTGTGCAAAGTCATGGAGAAGATTATCAGGAGGAGAGTGGTGGAACACCTGGAAAGGAACAAGATTATAAATGAAAACCAGCATGAGTTCATGGAAGGCAAATCTTGTATCACAAACCTCCTGGAGTTTTATGACAAGGTAACAGAAGTAAGACACGAGAGAGAGGGGTGGGTTGATTGCGTTTTCCTAGACTGCAGGAAGGCTTTTGACACAGTTCCTCACAAGAGATTAGTGCAGAAGCTGGAGGATCAGGCGGATGTATCAGGGAGGGCATTGCAATGGATCAGGGAATACCTTTCAGGGAGGCAGCAACGAGTCATGGTACGTGAAGAGGTATCACAGTGGGCGCCTGTGACGAGCGGGGTCCCACAGGGGTCAGTTCTAGGGCCAGTGCTATTTTTGATATATGCAAACGACATGATGGAAGGAATAGACTCTGAAGTGTCCCTGTTCGCAGATGATGTGAATTTGATGAGAAGAATTAAATCAGATGAGGATGAGGCAGGACTGCAAAGAGACCTGGACAGGCTGGACATGTGGTCCAGAAGTTGGCTTCTCGAATTTCATCCTGCCAAATGCAAAGTCATGAAGATTGGGGAGGGGCAAAGAAGACAGCAGCCAGAGTATAGGCTAGGTGGACAAAGACTACAGACCTCACTCAGGGAGAAAGACCTCGGGGTGACCATAACACCAAGCACGTCACCGGAGGTACACATCAACCAAATAACTGCTGCAGCATACGGGCGCCTGACAAACCTGAGAATGGGCGTATCCGATACCTTAATAAGGAATCGTTCAAGACACTGTACACTGTGTATGTTAGGCCCATACTGGAGTATGCAGCACAGGCTGGAACCCACACCTGGTCAAGCACATCAAGAAGTTAGAGAAAGTACAAAGGTTTGCAACAAGGCTAGTCCCAGAGCTCAGAGGAATGTCGTACGAGGAAAGGTTTTAGGGAAATCGGACTGACGACACTGGAGGACAGAAGGGTCAAGGGGAGATATGATAACGACATACAAGATACTGCGGGGAATAGACAAGGTGGACAGAGATAGGATGTTCCACAAAGGGGACACAGGAACAAGGGGTCACAACCGGAAGCTGAAGACTCAGACGAGTCACAGGGACGTTAGGAAGTATTTCTTCAGTCATAGAGTCGTCAGGAAGTGGAATAGCCCAGCAATGAAGTAGTGGAGGCAGGAACCATACATAGTTTTAAGAAGAGGTGGGACAAAGCTCAGGAAGCAGAGAGAGGACCTAGTAGCAATCAGTGAAGAGGCGGAGCCAGAAGCTGAGTCTCGACCCCAGCAACCACAATTAGGTGAGTACAATCAGGTGAGTACACACACACACACATCGCCACACACACACACACCAACATCACACACACACACACACACACACACACACACACACACCACACACACACCACGCACGCACGCACGCACACGCACACACGCACACACACAACACACACGCACACACACACACACACACATACACACCACACACACACATACACACACACACATACACAGACACACGCACGCACAGACACACACATACACACACACAACACACACACAACATACACACACATGCACACACACACACACACACACATGCACACACACACACAATACACACACATGCACACACACACACATGCACACACACACACACAATACACACATGCACACACACACACAACACACACACATACACATTCACACACTTACACATATACACATACACACACATACACATACACACACATACACATACACACACATACACATACACACACATACACATATACATACACACACACAACACACACAACCTAACCTAACACATTATCTCATGAATCCCCCACCATACACACACATTTTTACGATAAGCAGAAGCAGCTAGAACATCCCAACAGGATAAAAATAAAATGGGCTCTCAAAAGGGAGGACGTAAAGGCAAGGGAACCGATGATGGTTGGTCGGAAAAGGAAGAATGGGTAGAACGGCTCAAGAACAAAATGGAACAACAATGGGAGAAAAGGCTAAACGAGCTTTACAGTAACATGTTAGAGCAAATATCTGCAGAGAGCAAGAAGTGGGAATCACGAGCTGTAGTAGCTGAGGCAAAGATACAAAGATTGGAGGAAGAAATGGATGTGCTGAAGCAGGATCTAAAGATGAGGTCCGAAAGGAGCAAGATGACTGAAATGGGAACATCAGCAGGCAGCGAGGGGACTGAAGGAGGGGATGGATCTAAGCAGTCTTTTGCAGCAGTAATATCAGGCCATCATGGTGTCTGGGAGGTGATTAGGGAAACAGCAAAGGAGATGCTTAAATCAGATCCAGAGATACAGAGGGAAAAGAAATGGGAAGAGGAGAGGGAGAGGTCAATAATTATTCAAGGACTTCAGGAGGCTTGAAGGGCAGACCTATGATGAAAGAAAGCACTGGGAGAAAACAGAGATTAAGAACATCTTTGCAATAACAGGAGAGAGGGACATGTCTCAGGTAGAAAATTTTCAGAGACTTTGGGGGTATTCGAGGGAAAAAATCGACCAATCAGATTGACATTCAAGACAGATGTGGTACGGAACAGGATATTACAACAGAAACCATTGTTAAGGACTCTCCAAATTATCAAAAAGTGTTCCTCATTCGAGACAGAACACAAAAGCAAAGGGAACAACTGAACCAGTGGAAGGAAAGAGAGACAGGACAGGCAACGACAGACAGGAAAACTTAGCCTTTGGGGGAACATCAAACACAAATGCTTACAGAAACCTCTCAACCCCTGTCACCACAAATCAACCAAACACAGTAAACAGAAACAAACCTCACTCCATAACCACCTCCCCCCTAAGCACTAATTCCACAATCACAGCAGCCTCCCATAATATTGTGCCCTGCCTCCCACCGTCCCAGCCTGCACCTTCCTATTCCATCTCCCAAAATACAGTAATGGAAAGAAAGCTAAAGGTATGGTACAGCAATGCAGATGGAATAACAAATAAGAGTGAAAAGTGGCAAGAACGCATCATTGATGCATCACCTGATATCATAGCACTAACAGAAACAAAACTTACATGGATGATAACAGATGCAATTTTTCCACCTAGATATCAGATTATGAAAAAAGACAGAGAGAACAGAGGAGGGGGAGGAGTAGCATTGCTCATAATAAATCAGTGGAGTTTTGAGGAGATGGGAGGAATGGAAAGAAGGGAAACAGACGACTTCATTGTAGGAACACTTCAGACTGGTGGTCCAAAGGTGATGATAGCAGTGATGTATAACCCACCACTTAAAAGCAGGAGAACAAGAGAAGAGTATGATGTGTGCAATAGGGCAATGGTGGACACACTAGCTGAAGTGGCCAGGAAGGCTCATATGGGTAGGACAAAATTGCTTATAATGGAGGATTCCAATCATAAAGAGATTGACTGGGAAAACCTAGAGCCACATGGGGACCAGAAACATGGAGGGCTAAGATGTTGGAGACTGTATTGGAGAACTTCATACATCAACATGTTAGGGATACAACCAGAGAGAGAGGAGAGTATGTTGCAGCAAGGCTGGATCTCATATTCACCTTGAATAGTTCAGACATAAGGGATATCATCCTCGAAAGACCCCTTGGCGCTAGTGATCATGATGTCCTGAGTTTTGAATATCTTGTTGAGTTAACAGTGGAGAATGCAGCAGCACGAGAACAAAGAGAGAAATCAAATTTCAAAAAAGGGGACAACATAGGAATGAAAAGTTTCCTGCATGAAGTGCAGTGGGAAAGATAAGTATATGGAAAGACAGTGCAGGGAGGCAGAGGAAAGGTTCATATCAAAGGGCAACAGAAAAAATGGTAAGACCAGAGTGAACCCATGGTTTAATTGGAAATGTAAAGGGCCAAAGCCAAGTGTGCGAGAGCATGGAAAATGTATAGAAGGCAAAGGACTCAAGAAAACAAGGAGCTGAGCAGAAGAACCAGAAACGAATATGCAAGGATAAGGAGAGAGGCCCAGAGGCAATACGAGAACGACATAGCATCAAAAGCCAAATCTGAACCATAGTTGCTATACAGTCACATTAGGAGAAAAACAACAGTCAAGGACCAGGTAATCAGGCTGAGGAAAGGAGGGGAGCTGACGAAGAGTGACCAAGAAGTATGTGATGAACTAAACAAAAGATTTAGAGAAGTATTCACAATGGAGTCAGGAATGCTTCCAGCAAACTGTGGAGGTAGGGTGCACCAGCAGGCGCTGGACACAATACACATAACCAAGGTAGAGGTGAAAAAACTGCTAGACGAGCTCGATACCTCAAAGGCGGTGGGCCAAGATAACATATCTCCATGGATACTGAGAGAGGGAGCAGAGGAACTGTGTGTGCCATTGTTACACCCTTTTGTTCATTTTAAGTACTGTTTATCACAATGGTATACTTTTACATGTTATTTTTGCTATTTCATTTAATATTATATTCAGGAGTAATTCCATTAGTAGCTAAAATGGATTTACTCGACTTTATAATATTATCTGGTCGTATTACTTAGCTTTGAATTTAGGTAGGTCGTTTAGTGTCAACTGCTGGTGACCTGGCCAAGCACCAGTAGGTGTTTCGAGCTGCTCAACCCCTGTTCCGCCCGAGACAAAGTGGGTGGTAAAGCCTCAAAAGGTTCAGTTCATACCTTCCTTTGGACCAAAAAAGGGTCGAGGAAGTACCCCTCAAAACCACCATGTGCCTCCCTGAAAATCCCAAAAATTTTTTGGGGAGTTATGTAAACTTATCTCGGTTGGAGAAGGCGGTTGAAAAGCTCTTAGAGAAAGTGAACCAAAGTGAGCAACCCTCTGTATGTTGAGGACTTTTTTAAAAGTAACCCTTCAAAGAAACTATTAATGTGTTAGAGTTTTTAGGAAATGCCTGTGCTTGCCTTTTAAATTTTTCGTGACCCCTCAAAACCATTTGTAAATTAAAAACCCCGCGTGTTTTTTTTAAGGGGAAAAGGAAAAATTTTTTTTTCTACTCATGGCAAAATATGAAAAGGTGAATTTAAGTGATTATTTATTTTTAATAAATTAAATAAAAAACAAAAAAAAATTCCTTTTCTCTGAAGTAGTCCCTTTGAGTACTAAGTTTTTATTACGAAAAGCACATAACTCAGGGCCCAAACGACATGTTCGTAAAAAAGGGGGCTTCCGGGAGTCGCTTTGATCCAAGTCCCAAACCCCATAAAAAGTGAGCTGCTGCGGTCCCCAAAAAATTTAAACTAGGGGCTCAAAAAACCCAGTTAAATTTAAGTTTAACCCTTTGGGAAATTTAAAGCTTAAAACTCAGAAGTGCTGGAAATTGCCGTACCCTAAGGAAGTATAAAAAAATATTAAAAACCCGCCGGACCACTCGATCTTTTTTGACAACATGCTGTTTCCGGAAAAGGGGAGGTGGAGACATTGACTATGATGGGGCAATTCTAATATCTAAATTTTAAAACATTTGGGACCGACCGTTTGGAGCACAAGACTTGATCTGGTGGCCTTCCAATTTTCCTCCCTCTGGTGACGTGGCGAGCCAGAATCAAAGGGGCTGCTGGTGGCGGACATTTTGGAGAGGTGCCTAAATTGGGGCACTAACGCCCATTTTTCCGCCCCTGGTTAAAAGAAGCACCCAGCCAGGTGCAGCCCCAAAGGGAAAAGGGGAAAAAACTTTATCCCCAACTCCTCGCTACCGTTTGGGCCCTACACTGACCATTTCAAAGAATGGAGCGCCTTATTACTTTACAAAGGGCCCCAAATAAAACCCCAAAGGGGGCGAATGCAGGAGTTCGAGGGGGCACCAACCTACGAACGTCACGGCAAAGGAAAAGGTTGTGAGGCCCGAAGCTCCCAAAAAATTTTTCGACATTCAAAAAGCAGCACTTTGGTCCCCAAAGTTTTGCGAGTCGACTGGACACGTACTTCGATCTTTCGAAAATCAGGCTCGAGCTATGCAGGGGCCCCCCAAAATTTCTGGGCTGTCTTGTGCATCGACGTGATGGTAAACCCAAATGAAACCGGGGCTTTCCTACAAAAAAGTACTAAAATATGACTCCTAAAAAAAGGTCTACTGGAGACCTTGATCTACCCCCTTTTTGACTACAGCAACCCTTTTCCGTACCTGCAAGGTTACCGGGGCAAATTTGGGGGTTTCGCCGGGCAAAGAAGGAGTTTTCCGGGGGGGTGGCAAAGCCCCTCACAAAGCAAACCGAAAGCAGCAACCAATTTAATACTCAAGAGGACTTCTAAAATTTATATTGGAGATTTGGGGAATTTCCTGTCGACCGTCCAACACCTGTGGATGGAGACCGTGCACTGGCCGATCGCTACGAGATCTCCACCAGCTGTCCGTGATAAACTCCAGAGAAGAACATAAAAGGGGCCAGAAGGTTAAACCATTAATAAAGAACGAACCCGCCAAAAGTTTCCTTCAGAAGCAGTGACCCTCGACCCGGGAAAAGCCATGCAAGGTGACCGTTTAAACCACGACAAAACCCCAGGTGGTGTATAAAGTGGGAAGAATTTTTTTCCTTTCATATTCCCAAAAGAGTGTCTGTGAGAAACCATGTTATCAGCGGGAAAAGGGATAAAAAATAAAAGTACGAGAAGGTGCTCCTGTGCAGATGGTGTCTTCGGGGCCCACACGCAGGGATGTTTACAGCGGATCTAGGCCGGCAGGACCAAAGCGCTTCACGAGTCCCAGAGACGGGGGCCATCTCGGGGTAAGAAATTAAAAAGGCAATAACCCATATTTTTCAAAAAAAAAAGCTGGTATTGACATGCCGGGGTGCCTGTTAAAACCTATAGGGAAAGGGGGGAGTTACTTGACTTTTTAAAAAGGGGAATCCTCCTTTGTCTGCCCGCATTTATACCAAATAGATGCATTTCTGGAGGTTAGGAGGAGCCGTTTCAGATTTCCCCTCCATAGGATATACCTAGACCTGGGTGCTATAAAGGATATGGACGTGGGTATACAATAAAGGATTTCCTATTAAGTTTGGACCTACTAAATAGGAAATACCTAAGCTACGAAGGAATCAAGAAAAAACCCCCTTGGTATAAAAAAATCCCTGGGAGGGATTACATGTTTGAGGTCTAGGAAGGACCTATCTTTAAATTCCCCGCTGGAGTTGTCACTAGGCCCCATGGCAAGACCGGGTTTTAACCCCTGAATCAACAAGGGGAAGAGGACAAAGCGATCTGGGTTTAAACCCTATTTTTGTGGACCCCACTGCCCAATATGCGATCTGTGTCTGCAGGGCTAAAATACTTTAATTCTTTGGTGCAAAAAAGTTTAGACCTGAAGATCAAATCCAACACAGTGGAAGACCCCTCTTTGGGAAAAAGAAAAGAAAGCGTTGATAACTGAAAAGAGGCCGAGAACTAGAGGACGGTTTATTCTAGTGGGGGTATACTTATGAAAAAAATCCACCGAAACATTCTCTAGGGGCCCCTTTTGCCAAAGGGCCCAAGCTGTATTAATCCTCCCAGATTTACGGGGTGCATTAAAGGGTCCCCCTAATAGTCCAATGGGGACTCGGGAGAAAGGGAAAAACGGGGGTAAAGTTTCAAAAAACTTTTTTGGCCTAGAATGGGGGAAACCGTGGTGGAAATCTTCGAGTTGCCGGGTTTTCAGCCCCTCGGTAAACTGCTCATACCCCCCCTCCAGCCCCTCTCTGTTTATCACCTCAATGGCGAGCCATTTTCCCGTTTAAAATAAATCGTTGCGTAGGTCCACTTCCCAGCCCAAGGGGGGGAATCAGTAATTCACTATAAGGATTACCCCCCCTTTACCCCGAAGCCATTCCCATGAGGAAATAAATGCTCGGAATAGCCGCGCTTTAATAAATTTTTTCCACAGGTGGGGCTGCCTCTGAACCCAGTCTGATAAAGGATCAAACTCACTTAAAAAATCTTGGAGGCCGCCCGTTTGGGTAAGATCATCCCGCTACGGCATAGGCCCAGCCCAAAAAGGAGCTTTGGACTTTTTTCATCAAACATTGAAGGTGATGATGCGTTCCTACTGGAACTTTTCATAAAGACGGGGACGAGGGCATTCCTTTTCCTTTTCCCCGGCCGAAGGAAAAGGGCACAGGAAAGCCCTGGGGTAGCCCTTTTTGATTGATTTATTTTACGTACGTGGACCCCACCAGTATTGAAAGAGTATGGGCGGGGAAAACTTACTCCGTCGTTCAGGATAGCCCAGAGAAATTTAAGAAAGCCCAGGCTAAAATGAAACTACGACATGATGAACATGCGGCCTCCGCTCTTTCAACATCGGAATAAAAGTATTTGGGTCAAAATTCAGCCCCCGGGCGCACTAAACCAAGATATAGGGACCTTGGAAATCATTAAAAAAAATAAGTGAAAATGAATTACCTTTTCGTACCCCGGGAAAAAGAAAACAGACCATACAACCAGTTTTAAACCCAAATTTAAGAAAATTATGGAGGGTAGCCCCGACCGCTCCATTCTTTAGATCCCAGCAAAAAACAGAGGATTTGGAGGACTGCCCAAAGGAAAAGAAGTCCGTTTAGAAACACTCAAGTTCTACGACCCCTGGACGGTTTTTTAAAAGATTCCCGGCCTGGACCGAGCCAAAAAAGTGAAAAATTTATTTTTTAAATACCCTCATTGTTTGGCGATATACCTAAGCTTGACGTTGGGGACACACACGTGGATGTCCAAAGGGGCTGCACCCATCAAGCAGTCCCCTTTTCGCTTAACCCCTTTTAAAAACCAAGCTCTAAAGGAGGAAAACGACTTTTTCTGACCCCCGACTAAAAGAACGAAACAAAAACCCCTGGGGCCTCACCTTGTTGTTTTCCCCCAAAATCAGATGAAACCCATCGTATTGTACGGGTTTTAGGGGAATTCCGTCACTTCCTGAGGTTACCCTTTTCCTAGGGTTGATTTAATCGATATGGTTGCCGGAGCCAAAATTGAGCCGGGTGGCTTACTGCGAGGCTACTATAAGTGCCCTGAGAACCCAGCTCAGGACATATCAGCATTTACAGTGCATGGAGGCGGTTAACTACTTGGGTTTCCCCATTCGGGTTGTGCAACGCAGCATCCCCTTCCAGCGCTTATGAATGACCTTACTTATAACCTTGAGGGGGTTGAAGCCTACCTCGACGACCCAGTGCTTTAGTGAAGAGTGGAGTTCACATTTTAGTCCGTCTGGAGGCCCCTTTTTAAGAAATTAGTGCTTATAATTTTACCATCAATTTGTCCAAATGCAAATTTGGACAAGCAATGATTAAGTATTTGGGCTTCAATTAGGTAGGGGACGGTGGCACCCTCAGTGCAAAATGAGACCAAAGTAGATTTCTATACCAAAGACAGAAAAGGGTGCAGGGTTTTTGGGGAAAGGCTGGGTATTATGAAGATTCTGCCCCAACTTTTACACATAGCCGCCCCCCTTTTTTGCGCTAATAGTTCTAAAATTAAAATTTGCTTGGTCTGAGGAATGTAAAAGGTTTTTTAATAGGTTAAAGCGATTTCTGAACCTTTTCCATATTGAAAAGCCCTGATTTTTTAACTTTCCCTTTCCCGTTACATAAGATGCCCGCAGTTTTTGCTTTGGATCAGTACTACTGCCGGTCCTCCCCCCCTCTAAAATTCTACATCCGAATGTTTTTAACCTCCACCTTAAAAGCCACACCAAAAGAAATTTTGAACCGTAGAAAAAGAAGCTCTAGCCCTGGTTATCTCTCTCGAGCATTTGAAGTTTCTTGGAACATCCCTCATCAATTACAGTTTTAAATCAGATCACAACCCCTTTTACGTTCATTAAACCATGAGGCAAGAATCCAAAAAACAAATTCAACCTTTTCTATTAAAATCCTACATTAAAGGGCAAACATAAGTAATTGCGGATGCTTTTTCCCCCCCTTAAAACCCTTCACCAATAGCCCTTGTTTTAACTTACACAATATTTTTCCTTTTTTTCCCACATTTGTGTTTTGGGGTACTGTTTACAGTTTAGTTATGGAGGATGAACTGGAGACCAGTTCTGTGTCCTTACATTTTACTTGAGAGACGGCATTCGTGTCACCCAAGGCCAAGAGAGAAAAACCCCAAATTTTGTTTGGGGGGAGATGTCTGTCGCTCAAAAATTTCCGAAACCTTTAAACACAAGAAGATTGTCTTGGACCAAAAATTTGGGGGTGAAATGTATCAGTTTGCATTGGTATTTCAGTTCTTCTACTGTTCTAAAAGATTCAGGATTATTTGTGTCCCATTGTCAGTGCACTTTGGTCGTGGGGGAAGGGGGTGTTTCCCCTTTTGTTCATTTTAAGTACGTTTTTTTCCAAGGTATACTTTTTCATTTTTTTTGCTATTTCTTAATTTATATTCAGGAGTAATTCCATTGTAGCTAAAATGGATTTTCTCGACTTTAAAAATATTATCTGGTGATTACTTGCTTTGTTTAGGTAGGGCGTTTTGTGTCAATGTGGTGACCTGGCCCAACACCAGTAGGTGTTTCGAGCTGCTCAAACCCCTTTCCACCGAGACAAAGTGGGCTGGTAAAGCCTCACAGAGTTATTCAAACCCTTTCCTTTGGACCAGGGAAAGGGTCGGGGGGTTCCACCTCTAAACCCCATGGGCCTCCCCAGAAAATCCCCCGGAATTTTCGGGAGCTTACTGCTAAAACTTATCTCGGTTTGGGAGGCCGGGTTTAGAAGCTCTTAGAGAAAGTGAACAAGTGAGCAAGCCCTGTAGTGTAGAGGACTTATTTTAAAGTGAACCCTATCATAAGAAATCTATTAATGTGTTTGAGTTTTAGGCAACGCCTTGCATGGCCTATACTAATATTTCGTGACTCACTCAAACCATTTTTAAAACTAAACCCATAATGTTGTTTTAAAAGGGAAAGGTAAAAGTATTCTACCAAGTGCAAAATATGAAAGGGTTTAAGTGTTATTATGTTATTTAAAAAATTAAAAAGAAACTAAAAAAATTCTTTTTCCCCTGCAGGAGTACCTAACTTTCTAATTTTTGTTACGAAAAGCACTTTTAACTCGGGACCAACTGACTTTTCGTAAAAGCCATTTCAGCAATCTTTAGTTAAACTATCGAAACAGGGCAGTTGCCTTGGCGTGGAAGAAGCACATGTAGTTCCCAATTTTTTTAAGAAAGGGGGCAGGGGCATCTTAAACTACAGACCATTGCACGACTTGTATAGTATTAAAGTCATGGAAAGATTACAGGGAAAAAGTAGTGGAACACATTGAAAAGTTTGGGGTCATAATGACATCAGCAGGTTTTAGAGTGGGGAAAACCTGTGTCAAAAATTTGCTTGAGTTTTAAATAAGGTAACGAAAAAGAAGGTGGGGGGGGTTAAATTTCAAACGTTTTTGATTGCAAGAAAGGGTTTTGAACAGTACCACACAAAAACGGTGCAAAAAATTTGAGGACAGGCTAAAGGATCAGGGAATCCAAGGAAAAAAACAACGTGTGTTGGTACTGCTGAAGTGCGGGGTGGGGGAATGTGTCGATGGGGTTCCACAAGGTTCGTTCTAGGGCCCGGTGCTGTTTTTGTCAAGTGAAGACATGGTGGAAGGAATAGATTCAAAATTCACTGTTCGCTTTTGATTTTAAACGATGAGGAGAATAAAGTGGAGAGGATCAGTTAAGATTACAGGGGGTCGGAAAACTAAATATGGTCTGACAAATGGCTCCTGGGTTTAAACCCCGTAAGTGTAAATCATGAAGTTTGGGGGGAAGGACACGAAAACGCAGAAGAGTACAGGTTAGGAAACCAACGGGTGCAAATGCAGTTAAAGAAAAGGACTTTGGGGAAGATTATAACGAAAAAATCCCCGAG
Organism: Cherax quadricarinatus; assembly: GCF_026875155.1. NCBI lineage: Eukaryota > Metazoa > Arthropoda > Malacostraca > Decapoda > Parastacidae > Cherax > Cherax quadricarinatus. The sequence continues at coordinate 483 of NW_026510365.1, read as the reverse complement.
GCACAACAATCAAAAAACTGCTGCAGTATATTGGAGATTGGGAAACCTAGATTGGCCCTTTAAAAATCTGATAAGGAAACATTTACGACATTTTACAGTGTAGTAAGGATGGGGGGGATAGAGGGGACAGTAAAACGTAAAAAATACTAAGAGGCATTGACAAGTGGTAAGGATCGAATGTTTCAGGTGGGGTACAAATAGGGGACCAATTGGGAAACTGAAAACCCAGATGAGCCTAGGGATTTTGGAGTATTTTTTTGTCTTAGGTTTTTCAGGAACTGGAAAAATCTGGAGAGTGAAGTAGTGGGAAGCAAGTTCCATAAAAAACTTTAAAAAGGGTATGCAAATATCAGGAGCAGGGGGGAAAAGGGGAATTTTATCGACCGTGAAGAGGGGGGCTAGGGCTATAATCGACCCCTCAACCACAATAGGTGATGAATATAGGGGGCCCCACAAAACCCAACCAAAACACACAACACACAC
>NW_026510364.1:0-14342 GCF_026875155.1 Cherax quadricarinatus | reverse complement strand
TTTTTCCCTCTAAAAAAAAGGGGAGGAAAAATGAAAAACAGAAAGAGACGGGCGCCCCCTTTTACAGGCGAGGGAAAAAAAAATAACGACCGGCTAAAAGAGGTAAATATTGAAATGCGTGGGGAACCGGGTCAGAGAAATAGCAGCTCAAATTAAGCTAAAAAACCTTTAGGAGTCAGGAACGCGGGAAAGAACAAAAGCCATAAATGAAATCGAAAAAAACCCCAAAGTATTTCTTTCCATGCAAATAAAAACGAGAAAAACTCCATTTGGGCCCCTATTAAACAAGAGGGGTCCTCACAGATGACAGAAAGGGAAATGAGTGAGCTACTCAAGCCCCCAATATGACTCATTTTTTTGCAAGCCCTAACCAGACTGAGAGCGAAGATCACAATTTTTTTTTTAGAAGAGCCACAAAATTTGTTTAACCAAGCCTATCCGATTTTCCTGATGCCAAATGATTTCGAACGGCGAAAATGAATCCCCATGCACTCTGCCCCAGGGCCAGATCATGGAACTCTGTTTTTCAAAAGAACTGCAAAAACCCCCTATCACGACCCTTTTTTCCACCCCTAGGGAAAGAGGGAGCATGGACACGGGGGTCGTCCCACAGTTACTAAAAACAACAACATAGCCCCACTCCAAAAAGGGGGGCGAAAACAACAGCAAAGAACTACAGACCAATAGCACAACACCCCCTACAAAAAAATCTTTAAAAGGGGTCCTAAAAGCAAATCATCACCCATCTAAAAAACCCATCAGTTACAAAACCCCAGGGAACAGGGGTTAAACAGGTCGCCCCTGTCTGTCTAAAACTTTTGGGATCCTACGACAAGGTCCAAAATGCACTAGGACAAAAAAAATGCAGATGAATTTTTAACAATTTTGCAAAAGCCTTCAAAAAGTGTGACCCTGGGTAATACGCACAAAAAAGCTGCTAAAGGAATAACAAGAAAAATCGGGGCGTGGACTATAATTTCCCCCACTAACGAACACAAAAGGTATCGTCAACAGAGTAAAGTCCGAGGCAGCACGGTGAAAAGTTTGTTCCACAAGGCAAGTACTGCCCCCATCTTGTTCCTCATCCTCATACCCGACATAGAAAAGGATGTCAGCCACAGCACCGTGCCCTTCCTTTGCAGAGGGACACCCGAATCTGCATGACAGTGTCTTCCATTGCAGACACTGCAAAGCTCCAGGCGGACAATCAACAAATCTTTCAGTGGGCTGCAGAAAACAATATGAAGTTCAACGATGAGAAATTTCAATTACTCAGATATGGTAAACATGAGGAAATTAAATTTTCATCAGAGTACAAAACAAATTCTGGCCACAAAATAGAGCGAAACACCAACGTCAAAGATCTGGGAGTGATCATGTCGGAGGATCTCACCTTCAAGGACCATAACATTGTATCAATCGCATCTGCTAGAAAAATGACAGGATGGATAATGAGAACCTTCAAAACTAGGGAGGCCAAGCCCATGATGACACTCTTCAGGTCACTTGTTCTATCTGGGCTGGAATTTTGCTGCACACTAACAGCACCTTTCAAGGCAGGTGAAATTGCCGACCTAAAAAATGTACAGAGAACTTTCACGGCACGCATAACGGAGATAAAAACACCTCAATTACTGGGAGGGGCCTTGAGGTTCCTAAACCTGTTTCCCTGGAATGCAGGCGGGGAGATACAGATTATATACCCCTGGAAAATCTAGAGGGACTAGTACCGAACTTGCACACGAAAATCACTCACTACGAAAGCAAAAGATTTGGCGACCATGAAACCACCCCCCCAATGAAAAGCGGGGGTGTCACTAGACGTTAAGAGACCATACAATAAGGTCAGGGGCCCGAGACTGTTCAACTGCCTCCCAGCACACATAAGGGGGATTACCAACAGACCCCTGGCAGTCTTCAAGCTGGCACTGGACAAGCACCTAAAGTAGTTCCTGATCAGCCGGCTGTGGCTCGTACGTTGGTTTTCGTGCAGCCAGCAGCAACAGCCTTGGGTTTATCAGGCTCTGATCCACCAGGAGGCCTGGTCACAGACCGGGCCCCCGGGGGGGTTGACCCCGGAACTCTCTCCAGGTAAACTCCAGGTAAACACTGATAGCCCACAGAAACTACAGTTTGGGAAAGGTGTGATGAGCTGCTTCCCGAGGGTACAATCGCCGCATAGGTGGCATCTGCGAGCTGGGTGACGAGCCATAGCTGTAAATACACACACACACACTCATATTCCATAAATTATTTAATTATAGAAATATTTTTAATCTCCCATAGATAGAGAAGTTTTTACCTGCTCTAATCTAAGCTGGTAACTTTCTTGAGTGAGCGGGAAGAGCACCTTTCGCCCTAGACGAAAAGGTGAGCATATTTATAGCTCGCTTTTAGGATAGCGTGCTCATAAGGTGCTTAATTTTCCCCAAAGTAGATGTACGGTTTTTCACATCAGTCTCTCTCTATTTTCACGAGAATCTTTTAAACAAAATTTCCTGCAAGTCTATATATTATAAATATAATCTAGAAAAGATTTCTTATTGTCAATAAAGTAAGAGGGATAAAATCTGGGAAGAACTCTTTTCCCAAACGAAAAAATAAGAATTTAGACCGGGCAAGTAGGGAGGATTATGTAAATTGCCATAGTCATGTGAATTTCCCATTTGTATAAAGCCGAGGCGAGGGAACGATTAATTTATAGATTCTGTCCATCGCCAAAACTAAATATTCTTAAAAATAATAATATTAATAATAATAATATATTTTTCCCCAAAATAAAAATAAATAAATAAATAAATAAATAAATAGCCATCAGCTGGCAGAAAGTGGCGGGGCCTGCTTCTCTTTGTCTGTGACCTCCATTCTACCCACCGCCACCTGGCGTAGGGGCCCCGCCCGAGGAAGTGAAACTGCGTAATATCCAGACAACCTTCACTGTCGGTCGGGCTTTTTTCTATGGTCTTCTGGCGGGAGAAGGACATGCTGGCATTGTTATCTTCATCTCCGGGATAAACTCCCCCCTCCCCTCTGCTTTGAACTAAAAAGAAATGTTTATATATAAGATGATTCTTCCACAAAAAAGGCTCATTTGAGATGGGAAGATGGACAAGGTCTGTACCTTTACAGAGGAAGAGTTGAATATTTTCAGAGAGCCTGCAAGAATACTTGTTGCTGGTTTTAGCGGGGCAGGCAAGAGCAGTCTAGTGGAGCGTTTATGTCAGAAATATGCCGGTTCTTTCGCGAGAATAATCATTTCCAGTCTGGATGATAAAACTCACCCTTTGAAACAAATCACCTCTTAGTGAGAAAATCATTTTAGTGAAAGGTCTCATTAACCCGGCGGATTACCAAAATCCCCTTGAGACAGACAATAGCTCTCTGTATATAATTGATGACCTTTTTAATGAAGCAGTTAAGAGTGATATTATAGCTAATATATTTACTAGAGGAAGACACGAGCAAATATCCGTAATTCTCATATCTCAAAATTTATTTCCACAAGGAAAATACGCTCGCACGATCACGCTTAATTGTAGCCATATATTTTATTAAGACAACGAGATCTGTCTCAGTTGGAATGTTTCGGGCGACAAATTTATGGAAAAAAATCTAGCCCGAAATTTGTTGAGATATATTCGTCACGTCACTGCGGATAAATACGGCTATCTTCTGGTTGATTTAACTGCTCAAGAGGAAATTCAATTACGAAGCTTCATTACCGGAGAGGGCAACTGTGAAACTGTATACACTGGTAAAAACAAAAAGGCGCTTAAATTCACATAAAAGAAATTCTAGAAAAAGTATTATAGAGACGTCAATAGCCCCGGTGGCTTTACTGGGAATGTTAACAAATTTTTAGAGCAGCTAGGGAGGAAAAACGCCTCTATTACTTATAAAGACGTAGTAGATTATCTCTCTTCTCAGAGGGCTATACTCTGCATAAATTGCAGCCTCTGCAATTTCCCGACGGAAAATCATAGCCGCTGCCCCTCGCATTATACTCACCTGCGACTTGGCGGACATGACTTTATTACATTCCCACAATGGCGCATTAAATATATTTTGTTATGCATTGATGTCTTTTCAAGGTTAATGAAGGCGGTAGGACTAGTCAGAAAAAACTCAAAAAGCGTCTTGTCAGCCTTACAAACATTATAGAAAGCCCCACCTTCCGTGGAATTTCGAGATTACACACGGACAGAGGACCGAAGTTTTATATCGTCCTCTTCTGAGTTACCTAAAAAAAAAAAAATATTAAATTATACAGTACCTTCTCGGACACTAAGGCTGCAATAGCGGAATGAGCTATTCGAAACGCTTTAAACATAGAATCTACCGCTATATGACTTTAAACAAATCTTAAAAATATATAGAGGTATTACCAGCCATAGTAGAAACTTACAACTCAACTCCTCACACCTCTCTCAAGAAAGGTCAAACTCCACAACAAGTGCATTCTCTGAGTCTTCCTCGAGACATTCGTCGGCAGTTTGGGCTAATGTATTTAAATGCCCGTCCTCATCAGCCTCGTACTAGTCCACGACTGACTCCTGGAGCACATGTGCGGATAACTAGCCACCGGGGGATATTTCACAAGAGTTATTGGCCTCAAAACACCGAAGAAATTTTTAAAATCCAATCGGTTGATAATTCGCAAGTAATCCCCTCATATTCTCTTATCGACCTGAGCGGGGAAAAAATACTCGGGCAATTTTATGCTCAGGAATTAATAGAAACATCTCTACCTGAATGTTTTCCCATTAAAATATTGAGACGGAGAAGAAAAACTGATGGCAGTAGAGAATATCTGGTAAGCTGGGTGGGTTATCCCCGAAGTGCAGATAGCTGGGTGCACGAGAAGGACATGCAAAATGTCAGACAGGGGTAAGCCCCTGGCAGTGCAACACAGAGAGTTATTAATTTTATTAAACAAACTTCCAGCTAAAGCTCGCAATCGTATTATTAAGGAATTAAAAAAAAAAGAAATTAATTGCATATTTGAGATATTTACTAATTTTCTTAAGAAAAATCTAACAGTAGAACCGACCATTTTGAGCAAATTAAAGAAGTTTAGAGACATTCTCACCGTTGCCGTAAACGAACTCCACTTTATAAAAAAAAAAAAATCTTCTTTCGAAGCGTGGAGGAGCCATCTTAACTACACTCTTACCTCTGGTCATCTCACTGATTAGTAGTTTTATAAAGTAAAAAATAATCGAAATGGTGGTAAAGGAATTTTGTCTCATCCCTCGGCTAACTGCCGAAAAATATATTTTTAAAAATGGAACAAATATCTTACCCACTCCTAAGCGCGAATCTCCTTTTCCCCGCCTTCGCAGAAGCACCGCTCCCACCACTATGGTGCGTAGGAAGGAATCTTCCAGCCTCTCGAGAGTGAAAGTGAAGCCAGCCCAAAGCAAGGATGAGAAGGTCAGGACCGGCCCCAGCATAGCAACTCGCCCTCATAAGGGTAATTACCGCTTCGAGCCACCACCTCCCACGAGCGGGCACCCGTCCAACCTCTTTGTTGAGACGGGTAAGTCCCCCATAAAAAAAACAAATAAGCTCGCTCGCTGTAATGGCGGCCGCGGCGGTGGCGGCCGCGCCGGTGGCAGCTGCGTTGGTGGCGGCGGCGGCAGTGGCTGCGGCGGCTGCAGTGGCGGGCGTGCCCGCGGTAGTTGCTGCGACGAGTCTAAGAGTAAAAAAAAATCCGAAACAGAAAATAATAATAGGTAATAATAAACTCCCGCCGGAAATACTTTTATCTTTAATATCAAGAAAAAACAATAGTCTTTCTCTCTCGCCTGAGGACTCTTCCCCAAATTTAAATGAAATAATTGATCTGTATTTCACGAGAGAAGAATTGCCATACGCAAAATCCATGCTGAATCTTTTCAAGAATAATTCTTTATTCGGTGGGATAAGAGAGGTATTTTATTCCCTCCATACCATAATTTAAACATCTTACAAATCATTAAATCTTGAAAGCAGTCGAGCGTACATCGATAAAAAACTTTTGCCCGTTGTAAGGGAATTAGTGACCCTTATTAGATTAGAGCCAAGATTTATAAAAAATCACAAGGCGAGAAAACAATTATTAGGCGGTTTTTATGTTAAATAGAGTGCGGAAAAAAAGCTGCTCTGGCTAGCCTATTGAAATTTAAGCTTTCATAAAGTCGAGAGAAGAGCTTTGCCTGCTTTAGTAAATACCGGGACAGGATAGAGACAAGAAGTTCCTTCTCGAAGTGCTATTCATAAAAAAAATGGACCAGCCATCAGTTGATTATCCCGAGAGAATTAATCTCCCGTTGAATGAAGAAGGAGAAAAGGACCCCAGTTTGTCGATATTATTACATCAATTAACGTCAAGACGAAAGATTTATCAGCAAGTGTGTTACAAAGCTCGTGTGATACAAAGTTTATGGCAAACCTACGAATCCTTCAAAGTCAATTGCCCCATGACCAGATTTACTAAGACTTTTGATGAAATTGAAAAATTATATGACAATTTTAATCAGAAAGAACTGACGGCTGAAATCAGACGCTTAGAATATGCTACGCATGATTTCCGGGATATGATAGAAGCTTTTGAAGGGGCCCAAACCTTGTATAAGCACCTTAGACGAATGTCGACCTAGAGCAGTCCCCAAACCCCTACCAACCCACCTGCAGGAGTGGGAGGCTCCAGCAGCACGGTATTTAAACCCCGCTGCCGACGTACCGATAAACATTATCCGTCTCACTCCCTCAGCGAGGACTCTAAGGAACCCAACTGTTGAGGAGAATGGAATATAAACTTCCAGTAATTGTCGGGGGAATAACGGACGAAGAATTCCTGGAATATGGGGAGTGTATCGTGTATCCCCACAACGCTACTTCTTCTCGTCCCTACGAGCCGGCTCTTTCACTCTGGGGGAAAATATCCATTTTCCCAAATTGAGCGAAAATCGCTAATCCTCGTGAACCGTGCCATAGCTGCAGATCGGGGCACACCCGGGGAAATTGTCCTAAAATCACCCCCACCATGCACCAACACCCTCGATGACAGGCCGGAGGATTTTTTAAGACCGCACCTTGCAGCGCTAATATGCCAGTTCTCTGCAGGTCCTTGTCTTGAAAAGAATGAAATTGCGCAACAGCAATTAGAGCATAGTCTCGACACGCATTATGTACGCGGTTTGAGCAAGGACACGCAACAGAATCGACGAATTTGGTTTAAATTATGTCTGGTGTCCCTGGGACAGGCGGTGATAGCCAATGGCAACATCAAACGGGTAATTTTACCCCAGTACATTGGCATGAGCAGAAAACAGGCCGATGAATGGCACACTGAATATCTCCCTCTCATTAACATATTTCAAGACATATTACTGAAACGGGAAATTCAGACATGCTTGCTCGTACCGTCAGTGACCCCATACTTGACAGTACCTAAAATCATCCTAGATGAGGTGGAAATTGAATGCGGCGCCTCCCCCGAAGCTCTAGAATGGGAAATACTACAGCTGTCTGTGGAGAAGCAAGGCACTAGCAGCGGCGGCGGTGGTGGCAGCAGTGGCAGCAGCGGCAGCAGCAGCGGCAGCGGCGGTGCCAATGGTGCTGACGTCAGTCCAGCCGGTGGGATTGGAACTAAACGAGACAGTGGCATGCGTGAAATGGACATGCCTGATGGGGTCGAGGTCACTTCATGCGGAAAACGCAAACGACAGCACGACGATGTGGATATTTTATTCCTAAATGCTGTAACTAATAAAAAAATAAAAATGTAAAGTCTTCAAACTAAAGTTTTTTTAAGCCTTTAAAAATATATATAATGGTCTATATTTTGTATTTGCCTCATACTGTCTCTGTCCCTCAACATGGACAGAGGGGGTCTGGGGAAATATATCTATTTGAGCAGTTTAGAAAATATTGACATTTTCGACAATACAGCTTCGGCCTTTCAAAATATAATTACTGCAACGCCTTTAAATCCATCCTTGAACTACGAAATAGCCTTGCTTAATGTTTTGTATCCCAAAAAATTCAATGTTCTAACAAGAGACGATGCCGAATGCGGCATTGACATTATACAAAATCACATTACTGAAACAGGAATAAGTACAGAAGCAGTAGTCCACCACTTTCTACCAAAAAATGATGTGTTATCGACGGATACCAGCCATATTATTGAAGAAATTAATCGACAGCTAACAGCTGATTTAAAAAAAGCCTTTAGAGATAATTATTCGGCACATTTCCCGAAAGGGAAAATACTCAATTATGATGCCGGAATTGGGAGGGTTTTAGTTTCGACGAGATCGCGAACCTTTACGGGAAAAAACAATGCTGCCACTTTATTTAAAGCTCAATTTAAACCGAGAATAGCTCGGGTGCTTGGGCTTAGCAGCGCTGAAAAATATTATTTATTTCGTAGTGACGTGCCCGAGGGGGGCTCCCTCCCCAAGCAGATTGCCCCATTCAAACCTGATCCCACTGCCGGAGTTGATTATGTTTTAATATATAGTGATATTGTGGAACCGCAAATATACGGCAGTCAGTTAGTCAATATTCTGGATGCTTTCGCCTTTCAGGAGAGTTATTCAAAAGGCGCTCATCCCATGATGTACAAACCTCTATGCGTAACTAAATTAGATAAAATAGCTATCAAAATGACAGATCAGTTTGGTCGTAATCTGTCTTTTGAAAGCGGTCATTCCACTACCGTAGTGTTACATGTAAGACCGATAAATAAATAGAACCAACTCAGCATAAAAATGGTTATTGTTTCGCTAACCGCCAAACATGCGTGTACCCTTTCAAGTGCCCTCTGAGCAGGAATTTCGGAGTTAATTCACCCTAAAACCCTCCCATGTGGGAGCTGGTCTGGGGGATATACAAACTTTTCACGCGCCATACAGAGTCTGAGGTGGGGGATTTTTTCGGCTTTAGCGGGTCTAGCTAAAAGAGCTTTACCTTTTCTTTTCAGAGTGGCTGCGCCAAGTGCAGTAGAATTTGGAACTAAAATGCTCGATGATTATCAGTCTGAAAAAACAGACATGAAAGCTGCTCTTAAATCTCACGGGATAGATGCTTTAAAAGGGAGTTGCAAAGAAAGTTATTACAGGTGGCAGAGTAAAAAGGGTGGGTAAGCGATGGGTGAATAATAAATGCAGGTTAAATAAACACCGACGAAGTCAAGTTGGTTATAAAACTGATGTATTCTCTCTCGTATAAACAGTTGCTTATTAGCCATGGCGGGTGTCGGGGCTGAAAACAGTGGACTCAAAGTCCCGTTAAATGATTATTCTTCAAGCGTCATTAATCAATTCCCGCAACTGCATAGACTGAGACAAGTTGAAAGTTCCATAGCTCGCACTCAGAGTTTTGATACTCTACCAGTAAACCTTCCTCTCTCTCAGAAACTAAAAGATAATTTTCTAGAATTTAGAATTCCTGGAGTTCCCGGAGCATTTCTAGATTTAGGCAAAATAGTTATAGAATTTAGAGTGACTCTAACAGAGGCTGATGGGCAAAGCCCACTAGGAGACACAAACAACATCGCTCTGATAAATGGTCTTTCCAATACGATATTTAAAAGTGTCCAGTGTTTTCTGGGCGAGCAAATAACGGAAACAAATTCTAGTTTTAATTACTGGTCATTTATTAAACTCTGCAGCTCAGTAAAACGAAGCCAGTTGCCGAGTATCGCCCGACTGGGGTATCTCTTGCCCGACTTTAAAGGAGGAGAAGGTATAACTAAATTGTTCGATACAGCCTATTTCGCCCGCACATCGGCAAAAGAACCACAGATACTGACAAAGAATGATAAAGAACAGGGCATAACTCTGTGTTTTCCCTTGGCTCTGGACATATCCACTCTGGACCAATATCTGCTTGACAATATCGATTTAAAAATTAGGCTGGAATTATCCCCTCAAGCGTGGACTCTGAAAACAGACGATGATGCCAGCACATACCAGCTCCATATTAATTACGCTAAGCTATGGCTTAATAGGGTATACCCATATACATCAGCTTATATGGCCTTGAACAAGTCTCTAGCCTTAGATGCAAAGCCGATAATATATACTTTTAATCGCACTCTAAGTAAAAATTATGTGCTAGGTCACAATCAAACGAGCCTCCTAATAGATCAGCCATGGGGTCATGTAATTCCCGCCAAAATTTTCATGGTAATTTTGCCCATGACAGCCTATGCAGGAAAACGTAAGGAGAATGGTCTATATTTTGAGCATGGGGATCTAGCCAGTTTATCTGTATGTATTAATAATAATACAGTTTATCGCATAAGCAGTGATTTCCCCCATCATTATAGTAAATTATATTATGAAGCAATTAACTCTCTGGGCATTGAGGAAGAAAATTTAATTCTCTATGAATCATTCGCCTCCGGGCGAACCATCAATATTTTCAATTTAACAGACAGCCAAGTGGAAGACGCTCTCCGATGAAAAAATCTGGTAACTTGAGAATTGAATTACAGTTCTCTAAGCCCGCCCCTCATAATAAGGTAATTTTATTATTTGCTCAGACCACTGGTGTTTTATCCATCCACCAGAATAGATCTGTTCATTGTGATGTGCGAGCATAAATAAAAAAATGAATTGCGCAGAAATAAATAATAGTTTAATTCCCGCCCTAGGAAATAAAGTCACATATATTGGCTGTTTCACTATAGACGCTCTACAGCAAATAAGATTAGATGGCTATCCCTCAGACAGGCCCATAGTGCTTGTAAGCAATAGTCTTCCTTCATACAGTTCAAAAGTAATGGGTCATTTTTTATCTCTTCTCTTGGACAAGAAAAATAGTCTATCCTTCTTCTTTGACAGTTACGGGAAAAAACCAGAGAATTATGGCATAAATTTAAAAATTTTTTTTAAACTAAATAAAATTAAATATTTATATCGTTTATCCGGCAGAACACACAAAGTGATTTTTCACTCACTTGCGGGTCTATATGTTATGATGTTTATTCATAAAGCAAGCCTTGGGATTAGAAAGAGTTTTATATTAAAAAAAAAATTCTCGAAAAATCGCTTTTTATCAATGACAGATTAGTGATAGCATATGTAGAGAGAATTTTAAAATGTTGCCTCCCTGTGAAATTACATTTTGCCTAGTAGTCAAGGTTACATTTGTGCTTCCCTTGTGAGGAAGGTCACCTCTGACGAGAGTATCCCCAAAATACCCCTCCTGGCTGGTAAGGTCCTCTCTTGAGCTGTATATAAGAGCCCGCTGAAGCTGTCTTCCCGGCAAAAGATAGAGGCTGACCTCTCCATAGCCTTTACTCTCATCATGGTGAAGGAAGCAGACATTCTCGATTCTGGTAAGCGAGACATTTTTTTTGCTAAAACTTCTCTTTGAATATTACGAAACAAACGGTGCAAGAGACTTAAAAATAATTTTTAAAGTTGTGTCTCTTTTTCAACAGTTTTCACTGGACCAGACAGAATTTGTAAAGTTTTGATTTTATCGGCTGGTAGATTGGATACTTCTCTTGAATATTAACGAACAAAACGAGCGCAAGAGACTTATAATAATTTTAAAGTTGAGGTCTCCTTTTTCTTCAACAGTTTTTCACTGGGCAGTCAGAATTTGTAAAGTTTTGATTTTATCGGCTGGTAGATTGGAAGGGAAGGAACACGCCGGCATCAAATCCTAAACCGGTGTCATTGTGATGATAGCAGGAAACGCAAACTAGACTTCTCAGGAAAGGGTATGTCTTCTATGTTTCCCTCCTTTGGTAGATTAAGAGACAAGTCCCACTCCTTTATTTGAAAGTGATAAATATGTTCTCTTTTATGACTTACAGCCTGTGAAGATGGGAACAGTTCATCTGATATAGAGGAGACTATGAAGAAAGAACCAGATCTCGACAACGATGAAATGCAGGCCTTCCCTATGTCAGTCTGATGACCTCGTTGTGCCTCTCTACGCTTGCTACTGCTCATCTGATGACTCTGTTGAGGTCACTGCCGCAGCAGGTGCTGAACAAACTGCCAACCTTGAAGCGCACCCTGACAACCAGTCGGAGAAGGAAGGGAAAACCCCCGACGTGAGAGTAAATGCTGGAGATGGAGTAAAGCCAGCAGATGGAGTAAAGACAGCAGATGGAGTAAAGGCAGGAGATGATGTACCTGAAAAGGAAATCATTTTCGAGCGGGAGGTTATCAATCTTACAGAAAGTGAACAGGAGGAGCGCAGTCATTCAGTCTAACCACTAAAACTTGCACAGTTTCGCCCCTTTGCTCGCTCTAAAAAACTTTGCACAGCTTTTGCCCTTTTTGTATGTGAATTAATAAAAATATTGTCAAACTCTGATTTTTATTTTTAATTACATATAACTATATATTACTATCTTCTCTAGTCTAAACATATATATATATAAACAATATCACACCACTTAAGCCTCTCCCCATCTGAGAGCGGGTAAGAGGAAAATATATATGTCAAAGTTCTATAAGAGCTCTATCAGCACAAAGATCTTCCCTAGATGACCTTTCTCACTGCTTTAAGCTCTCCCCACCTGGAAAGATCTAGCAGCTGCAAGAATAAATGGTACCGTATGTACCCGGAAGACTTTTTTTGCTGAGGTACGGGCGGACGAGCAACATTCCCTCGAGACCAGCTGCCCTCCATTAACCGCGTTCTTTGAACCGCAGTGTTGTGAAGTAGCAACAGTTGCGTCAGTGAGTTGCAGACCGGGGAACTCCCTCGGAGATGGAAAGCTTGTACCCAGTCACCTGAATCCTTTGTACTGCCTCTCCCATCTATCAGAGTGATAGAGTTTGGGGAGTCAGAAGTGATCATTATCTACCTTCTTATACTTAGTAATACACAAAATAAGTCTCTCTATCCCCTTGGGGGATGATTAAACATATTAAACTTGTACCCTGACAGCCTGAGGTTATGCAGACCCCCATTATCACATTCTTTTCCACACTCATTATCCTGGAATCTGCCACCCGGTCACCTGAATCCTTTGTTCTACTTCTGTTCATACTTAGTAATGCATAGGAAATAAGTCTCTCTATCCCTTGGGGGATGATTAAACATATTAAACTTGTACCCTGACAGCCCTGAGGTTATGCTGACTCCCCATTATCACATTCTTTTCCATGGTCATTATCCTGGAATCCGGCAGTGTTCCCAGATCGACGACTTTATACTACTCTCACAACACAAGAAACACGGTGATGGGCTCACCCTCCTGGTGGTTGTAGCTCCTGGATCACCTAAAAAACAAGAACAACAGTGGCAGACTCACCCTCCTGGTGGTTGTAGCTCCTGGGCCAGGTCACAGGCATGACTCACTTTATCATCACTCACATCAGTCAGCTCCAGCACCACCTCCTTTGTGCTAGGTAGTGAAGTCACGGCTGCTGCTGACACTGCTGCTGCTGACACTCTCACAACTGCAGTGATACACCATACTGTCACAATCACTACTGTAGTGATACACCATACTGTCACCATCTATACTGTAGTGATACACCATACTGTCACGATCACTACTGTAGTGATACACCATACTGTCACGATCACTACTGTAGTGATACACCATACTGTCACCATCACTACTGTAGTGATACACCATACTGTCACCATCACTACTGTAGTGATACACCATACTGTTACCATCCTTACGGTAGTGATACACCATACTCTCATTATCACTACTGTTGTGATACACTACACTGTCACCATCACCACAGTAGTGATACACCATACTATTACCATCATGACTATAGTGTTACACCATACTGTCACTATCACCACTGTTGTGGAGAAATTTTCTCTAGGAGGGGGTATCAGCCCCCTTCAGCCCCTTTCAGCCCCTTTCAGCCCCTTTCAGCCCTGAGAGGCCCAGCCCTCTCAGAAGGGGCAAATATCTTGTTTACTGCTACAGCGAGTAATTGATCGCAGATGCAGTACGAGTATGCGACGTGGTCAAGCGACCGCTGCTCCTTGCAGTCCAGTGTTGCAGAGTGTATTTTAATAAGAGACAGTACATCTCTTACCTTAGCAGGACAATTAAGGAAAATCCTGCTCCCACTTTATTACCATAGTAAAGATAGTGGACATTGTTGTCTATGCTTAAGACAGCAAGATTTTAAACATTCTGCTTTGCCTCATGGAGGAAGTGGCAAGGAAGCAAAGGTACTATGTCAGCTTTTCCTTTGTGCTGGGGCAATAACGGCGTGGGGTGCTGTGGCATCTTCAGATTACTTTTGACTCTACTGAGAGTGACACTGATGCCAGGATAACCAACAAAGAACGATCTGTGAGTTAGTGTGAACAAAGTGTCTCATAAAACAATAAACATTTAAAAG
>NW_026510363.1:0-14186 GCF_026875155.1 Cherax quadricarinatus | reverse complement strand
TTTTTTAAAATAATTTACCATCTTTTTTTTTTTTTTAAAAAAGGGATAAAATTTTCTATGGTGGTAAAATATTTTGGATCATAAAAAAAAAATTTTTTGATCTTGAAAACTTTTTGAGGGGTTTAAAAAATCTTTTATAATGGCAAAAATTTTTATATCATTTTAAATAATTTACCATCTTTTAAATTTTTTTTCCGAAATGGTAAAAATTTTTTATTTTGGTAAAATATTTTGTATCAAAAAAAAAAATGTTTTTTTTGATCATTAAAAATTTTTCATTAGGGTTTAAAAAATTTTATATGGCAAAATTTTTTATATCTATAAAAAATTGAAAGAATTATGAGCGAAAAGGTGACTGGTGCATTTGGGGAGTCTAGGAGAAAAAGAACTTGCCCTTTAGGAAAAGGGGGGGAAAGTTGAGAGTATAGATTTCCCAAAACGCTCTTTTTGGGTTTTGAAGCGTGGGGGGTTATGTTGCAGCGATGAAAAGGGCTGGAGGCAGGGGAATGTCTTGTCTGGGGCAATGTGTGTGTAAATATAATGCAAGAATTGTGTTTGGAAGTTAGGAGGAGGTGGGGGTTTACCAAAATGTTGTCCAGAGGGTTGGGGAAGGGTTTGGGGGGTTCGGACATGTAGAGAGAATGGAGCAAAAAGAATGACTTCAAGAGTGATCAGTCTGTAGGAAAGGGAAAGGGCGGTAGAGGTGGCCTGGGAAAAGGTTGGAGGGGGGGGAAAAGGGGTTTTGTGTGCGAGGGGTTCCACAGGTGCATGAGCATATTTGATATAGTGAATAGAAAAAAAATGTTTTTAAAATACTTGAGTGCTGTTGGGGTTGGAGAAAAAGTAACTTTCATGAGGGGTTCAGGGAAACTGGTAGGCCAATTGGTCCGGGAGTGGGAAGTAAGTGCCTCTACTTGAAGGGGGGTCTTAATGTTGCGTTTAAAACTGTAGTGTAAGAAACCCCCTGGCAAACTGGGGTGAGTAATGATGGGAAAGTTTTTTTTTTCGGGCCCCCTGCCTTGGTGGGGAAACGGCCAGTGTGATAATAAAAAAAAATAAAATAAATTTTCCATATTTAAAAAAATTTTTCCAAAATGGTTTTAAAAAAACCTTCTATGAGGGGGAAAATATTTTGGGTTTAAAAAAAAAAAATTTTTTTTCATTTAAAACTTTTCCCATGATAATTAAAAACTTTTTGTGATGGCAAATACTTTAAATAATTTATAAAAATTATAAAGGCAAAGGGGTAAAAGAGAGTGCAAAAATTATGGGGGGTAAATGTTTGATGTACCTGGGAAAATGTTGGTGAGTTATAATTGAAAAATTAGAGAAGCCCCCCCGGAAAAGGTAGCGATGAAAAAGGGGCTTTAGGAAAAGGGAGGGGGGGTGTCGCCAGGGGTTTTTCAGTGAAAAAATTTTAAATGAACAGTATTTAGATAAGGTTAAAAGGTCTTTTTTGGCATTTTTTGGATTTGGAAAAAAGGGGTTTGCGGGTGGAAGGGGGGGGAATGGGCGATGTTCAAGGTATGGTTAGGGGTGGGTTTCGAAAGCGTAAGGGTTTTTTTACGAGGATAGTGGGCTCAAGTTGAGTATGTAGGAAAGAGGGAAATTTTTTCCCCGAAAAATAGGCCTTAGACAAGGAGTGTGATGTCACCCTGGTTGTTTTAAAATATTTATAGATGGGGTTTTAAAAGAAGTAAAACGAGGGTCTTGGCAAGGGCGTGGGTTAAAAGATAAAGAATCCACACAAAAGTGGGAGTTGTCACAGTGCTCTTTTCTGATGACCTGGGCTCTTGGGGGGAATTTTGAAAGAAGTTTCAGAGATTGGTGGATGAATTTGGTAGGGGGCAAAAATAGGTAAAAAAAATATAGGTTTATAAGGTTTTTTCCGCAACCTGTTTGTAACCCCAAATTTAAAAAAAAAAAAATTTCATAAAAATTTTTTCCAAAAGGGTTTAAAAAAACTTTCTTGATGGAAAAATATTTTGGATCAAAAAAAAAAATTTTTTGATCTTGAAAATTTTTCCATAATTTTTAAAATCTTCTTGATGGAAAAATTTTTTTTTATATCATTTAAAATTTTTAAACCAAATTTAAATTTTTTTCCAAAAATTTGAAATTTTATGTTGGAAAATATTTTTAGATTATAAAAAAATATTTTTGATCATTGAAAATTTCCATGATAGGAAAAAAAACTTTTAGATGGAAAAATTTTTTTATATAAAAAAATAATTACCCAATTGAAAATTTTTTGTAATGCCAAAAGCGGGTAAGATTTTTTAAGAAAAAGTAGGTAAAAGAAGAAGGGTTTTTCGGGAAATAGCAGAAAATTTGTTTGTTAACCGGTTAAAATAAATTTTGTTTAGGTTAAACCCACATTCCCAGATATAAAAAGAAAATTTTCCAAAATGGTTAAACTTTCTTGGGGAAAAAATATTTGGATATCAAAAAAAATTTTTTTTAAAATTTAAAAAATTTTTTTATGTGGAAAATTTTTTAGGATGGAAGAAAATTTTATAATAAAAAAAAATTTATTTTGAAAATTTTTATAATGAAAAAGAAGGTAAAAGTTTTTTTATAATGTCAAAGGGGCCAGGTAAAAAAAAGATTGTGGAAAAAAGGGTTATTCGTAAAAACTTTTTTAGCAAAAATTAAGATATTAAAATATAGAAAAAAAATTTTTCAATGGTTTAGAATCTTTCAGTTTAAAATTTTTGGAAAAAAAAAAAATTTTTTAAATCATTAAAATTTTTCCCATAAAAGGTTTTAAAATCAATTAGAGGAAAAAAAATGTTTTATATCATTATAAAAAAAATTTCCATTATTAAATTTTTTTTTCCGGGTTGGGAAAACTTCAGAGGGAAAAAATTTTTGGATAAAAAAAAAATTTTTTTTATATTAAAAACTTTTAGATGGAAAAAATTTTTTGAGGGCAAAAATTTTTATACATCTAACAAAAATTTCCTCATTTAAAATTTTTTCAAAAAGGGTTTAAAAAACTTTCTGTGGAAAATTTTGGTTTATAAAAAAAATTTTTTTTTTTCTTGAAAAACTTGGGGTTTTAAAAATCCTGTATGGAAATTTTTAAAACAAAAAAAAATTTTCCCATTTTTAAAATTTTTTTCCAAAAAATGGTAAAATTTTTATTTTGGTAAAATTTTTTGGTAAAAAAAAAAATTTTTTTTATCATTAAAAATTTTCCCAAAAGGTTTCTGTTTAGGCAAAAATTTTACATATAAAATAAAATCTTTGAAAATTTTTCTAAAAAAAATGGTAAAAATTTTTTTTTTTGTAAATAGGTAAAAAAAAAAAAATTTTTTATCAGGGATTCATAGAAATCTCTGTTGGCTTAAACCCAAAATTTAAATTTAAAAAATTTAAAAAAAAAAATTTTTCCAAAAGGGTTTTAAATCTTTTATGAGGTAAAATATTTTGAAATCAAAAAAAAAAAATTTTTTTTCTTTAAAAATTTTCCTGAGTAAAATCTTTTTTAGGAAAAAAAAATTTTATATCACATAAAAAAAAATTTTTCCTCAAAAAATTTTTTTAAAAAAGTTAAAAACTTTTTATGATGGTAAAAATTTTTATAAAAAAAAAAATATTTTTTTTTATTAAATTTTTTTCCCAGGAGGGTTAAAATTTTTCTATGTGGAAATTTTTTTATATCATCAATAAAATAATTTACAATCTTTTAAAAAAAATTTTTTAAAAAAAGGTTAAAATTTTTCTATGTTTTTTTAAATTTTTTTTATCAAAAAAAAAAAATATTTTTTGACTTTGAAAAATTTTTCCAGGGGGTAAAACTTTCTATATGGAAAAAATATTTATATCAATATAAAAATTTCCCATCTTTTAAAAATTTTT
Organism: Cherax quadricarinatus; assembly: GCF_026875155.1. Taxonomy (NCBI): domain Eukaryota; kingdom Metazoa; phylum Arthropoda; class Malacostraca; order Decapoda; family Parastacidae; genus Cherax; species Cherax quadricarinatus. The sequence continues at coordinate 10,322 of NW_026510363.1, read as the reverse complement.
TTTTCCAAAAGGTTAAATTTTCTAGAAAAAAAAATTTTTTGGGATAATAAAAAAAAATATTTTTTATCATAAAACTTTTTCCATGATGGTTAAAATCTTTCTTATGGAAAATTTTTTATATCACATAAAAATAATTTTCCCATCATTTAAAATTTTTTCCAAAAAGGTTAAATCTTTCTATGATGGTAAAATTTTTTGGGATAATAAAAAAAAATATTTTTTTATCAAAAAAAAATTTTCCATGAGGGTTAAATCTTTCTTGTGGCAAAATATTTTATATCATCATAAAAAAAATTTTCACATTTAAAAAAAAATTTAAAAGGGTTAAATTTTCATGATGGTAAAAATTTTAATAAAAAAAAAAATATTTTTTAATCATTAAAAATTTTCCATAAAGGTTAAAATCTTTTAAATGAGAAAATTTTATATCATCATAAAAAAAATTTTTACCATCATTTAAAAATTTTTTTTAAAAGGGTTTAAAATTTTTTTTTCTATGAGGAAAAATTTTTTTAATATAAAAAAAAAAAAAATTTTTTCATTGAAAACTTTTCCATAATGATTAAAAAAAAAAACTTTCATTATACAAAAAATTTAATATCATTCTTACAAAAATTTACTTCATTTAGAAAATTTTCCCAAAATGGTTAAAATTTTTCAGATGGTAAAATATTTTGGATCAAAAAAAAAAATTTTTGATCATTAAAAATTTTTTTCCTGATGGTTAAAATCTTTCAAATTTGGAAAAATATTTTATTTCATCAATAAAAAATTTACCATCATTTAAATTTTTTTCCAAAATGATAAATCTTTCTATGATTGTAAAATTTTTTGGTAAAAAAAAAAAATATTTTTTGATCATTAAAAATTTTCCCCTGAGGTTAAAATTTTCTTTGGGGAAAAATTTTTTTTAATATCATATAAAAAAAATTTTCCCCATATTAAAATTTTTTTTTCAAATGAAACCCAGGTAAATTTTTATAAAAAAAAGTTCTAAAAAAAATAGTTTTTTATAAATTAAAATTCTTTGAAATCTCTTTTTAGCTTTTAAAAAACAATTTTCATCAAATTTTTTTTTTCCCCAATCTATCCAAGATAAAAAATCATAAAAAAAATTTTCAAAATTTTTTTAAAATTTTTCATGAGGGAAAAAATATTTTGGATCATCAAAAAAATATTTTTTTCATTGAAAATTTTTCCATAAGGGAAAATTTTCTATGAGGCAAAAATTTTTAATTTTATCATTAAAATTTTTTACCACCCATTTAAATTTTTTTTTCAAAATGGTTTAAATTTTCTATGATGGTAAAATTTTTTGGATCATAAAAAAAAATTTTTTTGACAAAAAAAATTTTTCCCCTGAGTTTTAAAATCTTTCTATGAGGGAAAAATATTTTTACTCTATAAAAATTTTACCACATTAAAATTTTTTTTTCCAAAAGGTAAAACTTCTTTTTGGTAAAATATTTTGGATCAAAAAAAAAATATTTTTTGATCATAAAAATTTTGAGAGGGTTAAAATCTTTCTATAAGGGAAAATATTTTTATCATTTTTTAAAAAAATTTCCCCTCATTTAATTTTTTTTCCCCAAAGGGTTTTAAAATTTCTATGTTGGGTAAAATATTTTGATCTAAAAAAAAAAATTTTTTGATCATTAAAAATTTTCCTTTAGGGTTAAATTTCAGATCAAAAATTTTTATCCATAAAAAAATTAATAAATTTTTTAAAAGGTGACTTCATAAAAAATATGGAAAAAAAAACTTTTTTTGGGAAAAAGAAAATTTTGAGTAAAATTTACAAGCCATATTTTAACTTTGAAAAATTTCCGCAAAATTTTCATGGAATTCTTGTCTTGAGGGCAATGTTTGTGAATATAATAAAAATATTTATTAGAGGATTTCATAACCAAAACTGTAGTTTTCCAGTTAAAAAAAGATAGGTATTGAAGGTTGTTCAATGTAGAAAATGTAGCAAAACGATACTTCAAGATGATCAGTTTATGGAAAGAAGGTCAGGGAGATTCGGTAGAATGGTTGGATGGGATAAAGAAAAATTTTGGTCGAGGGTTACCATCAGGGATGCATGAGGCAAATTTGATAAAGTGAATAAAAAAATAAAATTTTTTTTAATTACTAATGAGTGTTTTGGATTTGAATCAAAAAAACATACATGGAAGGGGTTCAGGAAACTGGTAGGCAAACTTGAGTCATGGATGTAGGGAAGTAATGCCTCTATCTTGAAAAGGGGAAATTTTTGCAGTTGAAAAGTAGTGTAAGACCCTTTGTCAATAAGTGAGGAGTGAAAGAAGAAAAGTTTTTCAATTTTAGAAACCCGCTTGGTAGGAACGGCCAGTGTGTTTAATAAAAAAATAAAAATTTACCAATTTAAAAAATTTTTACAAAATGGTTAAAATCTTCTATGATGTAAAAATTTTTGGACTAAAAAAAAATAATTTTTTGATCATTGAAAATTTTCCCATGATATTAAAATTTTCTGGATGGCAAATCTTTAAATAATCATATAAAAATATTTCCATCATTAAAGATTTTTATAATGCCAAACAGGTAAGATTTCATAAGGTCAAAGCAGTTAAAAAAAGAAAGTGGTTTTATCAAGGTTTATTCATTAAGACAGGTCTTGTTTAGCTAACAACCACATCTACCGGATGAATAAAATCTTTAGAACAATTTTCAAAATGGTAAAATGTTTTGATTTTGGAAAATATTTTTGATCACAAAAAAAAATATTTTTGCATATTGAAATTTTCATGATGGTTAAATCATTCAAAGATGGCAAAATATTTTATATCATCATATAAATAATTTATCATATAAATTTTTTTCAAAATTTTGAAATCTTTCTATGAGGGTTTAAATATTTTGATCATAAAAAAAAATATTTTTTGATCATTGAAAACTTTTCCGGGATGTAAAATCTTTCTAAGATGCAAAATATTTTATATCATCATATACAATAATTTACCATCATTTAAAATTTTTTTCAAATGGTTAAATCTTTCTAGATGGTAAAATTTTTGGGGATTATAAAAAAAAAATTTTTTTTGATCATTAAAATTTTTTTCCCTGATGGTTAAATCTTTCTGTGTGGCAAAATATTTTATATCATCATAAAAAAATTTACCATTATTTAAAATTTTTTCCAAATGGTTAAAATCTTTCTATGATTGGTAAAATATTTTGGATTAAAAAAAAAATATTTTTTGATCATTGAAAACTTTCCCATGATGGTTAAAATCTGTCTTTGATGCAAAAATTTGTATCACAATAAAAAATAATTTACCATCATTGAAAGATTTCTCATAATACCAAAAGTAGGTAGATTTTTCATATGTCAAAGGTCAGGTAAAAAAAAGATAGTGTTTTATCAAGGTTTATTCAGTCGACAAGTCTCTGTTTGAGCTTAACACCATATCTAATCCAGATATTTAAAATCAAGAAAATTTTCCCAAAAGTTATAATCTTTCTATGATGGTAAAATTTTTTGGGAATCATAAAAAAAATATTTTTTTGATCATTAAAAATTTTTCCATGATGATAAAACTTTCTATATGGAAAATATTTTATATCATCATATAAAAAAAATTTACCATCATTTTAAATTTTTTTATAAAATGTTGAAATCTTTTTATGAGGGTTTTAAAATTTTTTTTATCATAAAAAAAATATATTTTTGTTCATTGAAAATTTTTCCAATGGTTAAAATCTTTCTATGATGGAAAATTTATTTTATACATCATATAAAATAATTTACAACATTTAAAAATTTTTTCCCAAAAGTGTTAAAATTTCTTTCTATGAGGGTTTAAAATTTATTTTTTATCATAAAAAAAAATATTTTTTGATCATTGAAAATTTTTCCATGGTGGATAAAATCTTTCTATGATGGCAAAATATTTTATATCATCATATAAAATAATTTACCATCATTTAAAATTTTTTTCCAAAATGGTTGAAATCTTTCTATGATGGTAAAATATTTTGGATAATAAAAAAAAATATTTTTTCATCATTAAAAACTTTTCCATGATGGTTAAAATCTTTCTATGATGGCAAAATATTTTATATCATCATATAAAATAATTTACCATCATTTAAAATTTTTTTCCAAATGGTTAAATCTTTCTATGATGGTAAAAATTTTTTGGGATAATAAAAAAAATTTTTTTTTCATCATTAAAAACTTTTCCATGATGGTTAAAATCTTTCTATGATGGCAAAATATTTTATATCATCATATACAATAATTTACATTCATTTAAAAAAAATTTCCAAAATGGTTAAAATATTTCTATGATGGTAAAATATTTTCAATCATAAAAAAAATATTTTTTGATCATTGAAAATTTTTCCATGAAGGTTAAAATCTTTCTATGATGGAAAATATTTTATATCATCATATAAAATAATTTACCATCATTTAAAATTTTTTTTCAAAAGGGTTAAAATCTTTCTATGATGGTAAAATATTTTTTATCATAAAAAAAAAAAATTTTGATCATTGAAAACTTTTCCATGATGATTAAAATCTTTCTATGATAGCAAAATATTTTATATCATCATATACAATAATTTACATTCATTTAGAAAATTTTCCAAAATGGTTAAAATCTTTTTTATGATGGAAAAAATATTTTGGATCATAAAAAAAATTTTTTTTTTGACATTGAAAATTTTTCCTGATGGTTAAAATCTTTCTCATTGGAAAAAATATTTTTATATCATCATATAAAATAATTTACCATAAATTAAATTTTTTTTTCCAAAGATGGAAATCTTTCTATGATTGTAAAATATTTTGGATTAAAAAAAAAAATATTTTTGATCATTGAAACTTTTCCATGATGGTTAAAATTTTTCAATGATTGGCAAAATTTTTTTATATCATCATATAAAATAATTTACCATCATTGAAAGATTTTTTCATAATGCCAAAGTCAGGTAAGATTTTTCATAATGTCAAAGGTCATCTAAAAAAAAGATAGTTGTTTTATCAAGGTTATTCAGTCAGACAGGTCTCTGTTTAGCTTAACAAAGGTTAATCAGTCAGACAATGTCTGTTTAAGGCTTAACACCACTTTATCCAGATATAAAACATAGAAAAATTTTCCAAAATGGTTAAAATCTTTCTATGATGGTAAAATATTTTGGATCATCAAAAAAAATATTTTTTGATCATTGAAAATTCTTCCATGATGGGTAAAATCTTTCTATGATGGCAAAATATTTTAAGTCATCATATAAAATAATTTACCATCATTTAAATTTTTTTTACAAAATGGTTGAAATCTTTCTATGATGGTAAAATATTTTGGATCATAAAAAAAAATATTTTTTGATCATTGAAAGTTTTCCCTGATGCTTAAAATCTTTCTATGATGGCAAAATATTTTATATCATCATATACAATAATTTACCATCATTTAATTTTTTTTTCCAAAATGGATAAAATCTTTCTATGGTGGTAAAATATTTTGGATCATAAAAAATATATTTTTTGATCATTGAAAATATTTTGATGATGGTTAAAATCTTTCTATAATGGCAAAATATTTTAAAATCATCATATTAAAATAATTTACCATCATTTAAATTTTTTTTCCGAAATGGTAAAAATCTTTCTATGTTGGTAAAATATTTTGTATCATAAAAAAAATGTATTTTTTGATCATTAAAAATTTTTCCATTATGGTTAAAATCTTTCTATGATGAAAAATATTTTATATCATCATAAAAAAATTAAATAGAATTGAGAGCGTAAAAGAGTGACTGGTGCACTTAGGAAAAGTCTATGGAGAAAAGAACTTGTCTTGAGGCAAAGAGGGAATGTATGATGAGTAAAGATTTTCCAACGCTCTTATATGGTGTGAAGCTGGGTGATGAATGATTGCAGCGAGAGAAGCTGAAGGCATGTTAGATTCTTTCTGAGGGCAATGAATGTCGTGTGAATATAATGCAGAGTATTCGTAGTTTGAAATTTAGATGAGTTGCTGGATTACCAAAAACTTGTTCAGAGGTTGAGGAAGGGTTATTGAGGTGTGTTCGGACATGAGAAGAATGAGCAAACAAATGACTTCCAGAGTGATATCAGTCTGTAGTGAAGGAAGGCAGGTAGAGGTCGGCCTAGGAATGGTTGGAGGAGAGGGGAAAAGGAGGTTTTGTGTGCGATTGGCTTACCAGCAGGCTTATGCATGATGCAATATTTGATATGAGTGAATAAGAAAAATGATTTTTTAAATATTGACGTGCAGTTGGAGTGTGAGCAAAGTAACATTCATGAAGGGGTTCAGGGAAACTGGTAGGCCAAGACTTGAGTCCTGGAGATGGGAAGTACAGTGCCTCTACTCTGAAAAGGGTGTCTTAATGTTGCAGTTTAAACACTGTAGTGTAAAGTACCCTCTGTCAAGACAGTGAAGTGGGATTTTTCTTTTTCGGCATCCTTTTTTGGGAATCGGGAAAGTTGAAATAAAAAAATTTTAAAATTAAAAAAAAAATTTTAAAAGGTTTAAATTTTCCCAGGAAAATATTTTGGCTAAAAAAAATTTTTTTGATTTGAAAATTTTTTCCATAAAAATTTAAAACTTTTCGATGGCCTTTAAATTCTATAAAATAATTAATCATAAATTTTTTATAGAAAAGGGGGTAAATTTTTTTAAAAAAAAGGCCGGAAAAAAAAGATTTTTTACAAGTTATTTGTAAGCGTTTTTTGTTTAAAAACTACCAGATGATATAAAAAAAATAGAAAAAATTTTTTAAAATGGTTAAAAATTTTAAATTTTAAAATTTTGGTCACAAAAAAAAAAAATTTTTGCTTAAAATTTTCAGTTTTTTAAAAACTTTCTAAAAGGGGGGAAAAAATTTTTTAATCACTTAAAATAAACCAAATATTTAAATTTTTTTTAAAAAATTTTTAAATTTTCTTTTATGTGGAAAATATTTTGGACATAAAAAAAAAATTTTTGAATTTTTAAACTTTTCCCATGGGGGTTAAAATCTTTTTAAAAAATTTTTAACACTTACAAAATTTAATTTTTTAAAAATTTTTTTTTTGGGGAAAATTTTTCTTGGGGAAAAATTTTGTTTATAAAAAAAAAAAAATTTTTTTAATCATTAAAAATTTTTAAATGATTTTTAAATTTTCTTGTGGAAATTTTAAAAAAAAAAATTTTTACAATTATTTAAAATTTTCCAAAAAAAACTTTCAATGATTGGTAAAATTTTTGGGTTTTTTTTTTAAAAAAAAAAAATTTTTTTTTTATTAAAAATTTCCCAAAAATTTTTTAAAAACTCTGTTTTTCTATGCCAAAATTTTTTGTAAAAAAAAAAATTTCAATTTCTTTTAAAAATTTTTTTCCAAAAAGTTTTAAAAAATTTTCTTTTAAAAGGAAAAAAGGCAAAAAAAAAATATTTTTTTATTAAAATTTTTCCTTTTTAAAAAATTTTTAGATGGAAAAAATTTTTTTTATCAAAAAAAAAAAAAATTTAATATTAAAATTTTTTTAAAAAAAATGGTTAAAACTTTCTATGATGGAAAAATTTTTTTTTTAATAAAAAAAAATATTTTTTTCTTTAAAAAATTTTCCATGAGTTAAAATTTTCTATATAAAAAATATTTTTTTTCTCATAAAAAAAATTTACATCTTTTAAAAATTTTTTTAAATGTTAAAATCTTTTATGAGGTAAAAAAAAAAAAAAAAAAAAAAAAAAAAAAAAAAAAAAAAAAAAAAAAAAAAAAAAAAAAAAAAAAAAAAAAAAAAAAAAAAATTTTTAAATTTTTTTTATCAAAAAAAAAAATTTTTTTGATCTTTAAAATTTTCCATGTGGTAAAATTTTTCTTAGGGAAAAAATTTTTATATCTCAATAAAATAATTTAAACCCATCTTTTAAAAAAATTTTTTCCAAAATGGTTAAATCTTTCTATGATGGAAAAATTTTTTGGATAATAAAAAAAAAATATTTTTTATCAAAAAAAATTTTTTATGAGGTTAAAATCTTTCTATGATGGCAAATATTTATATCATATATAAAATAATTTACCATCTTTTAAAAATTTTTTAAAAATTGTTAAAATCTTTCTATGAGGAAAATTTTTTGGGATAATAAAAAAAAATTTTTTTTTACATTAAAAATTTTTCATGATTTTTAAAACTTTCTAAAAATGGAAAAAATTTTTTATATCATATATAAAAAAATTTTACATTTTTAAAAAAAATTTCCCCAAAATGTTTAAAATATTTCTTGATGGTAAATATTTTAATCAAAAAAATATTTTTTATCTTGAAAATTTTTCCATGAAGGTTAAAATCTTTCTATGATGGAAAAAATTTTATATCATATTAAAAAATTTACCATCTTTTAAAATTTTTTTTCAAAAGGGTTAAATTTTCATAAGGAAATTTTTTTTCAAAAAAAAAAAAAATTTTTTTATATTGAAAACTTTTCCTTTTAAAATTTTCATATGCAAAATTTTTTACAAATATCAAAAAATTTAATTCTTTTAGAAAAATTTTCCAAAATGGTTAAAATTTTTCTATGATGGAAAATATTTTGGATCAAAAAAAAAAATATTTTTTTGATCATTAAAAATTTTTTCCCAGAGGTTAAAAAATTTTTTTTAAAATTTAAAAAAAAATATTTTATATCATCATAAAAAAATAATTTCCCCACATTTAAATTTTTTTTTCCAAAAAGATAAATCTTTCTATGTGTAAAATATTTGGTTTAAAAAAAAAAATATTTTTTGATCATTAAAAACTTTTCCATGAGGGTTTTAAAACTTTAATTTTTGGCAAAAATTTTTATATCATCATATAAAATAATTTCCCAAACATTAAAATTTTTCAAAATGAAATCAGGTAAATTTTTTTCATAAAAAGTCATAAAAAAAAAAAATTTTTTATAAAGGTTTTTTCATGAAAAATCTTTTTAGCTTTTAACACAAATTATTATAAAACAATTTTTTTTAAAAACCCAAACTATAATATAAAATCATAAAAATTTTAAAATGGTTTAAAATCTTTCATGAGGGAAAATATTTTGGATCATCAAAAAAAATTTTTTTTTAACATTGAAAATTTCCAAGAGGGTAAAATTTTCTATAAAAAGGCAAAATATTTTAAGGTCACATATAAAATTTTTCCTCTTTTTAAAAATTTTTTTTTCAAAATTTTTAAAATTTTCTATGGGTAAAATTTTTTTGGGATCAAAAAAAAAAATTTTTTTTTGATCATTGAAATTTTTCCCCTGTGCTTAAAATTTTTCATATGGCAAAATATTTTTATCTCATATAAAAAATTTTACCATCATTAATTTTTTTTTCCAAATGGTAAAACTTTTCTAGGGTGGAAAATTTTTTGGGATCATAAAAAAAATTTTTTTGACATAAAAAATTTTGTGAGGGTTAAAATTTTCTATAAGGGAAAAATATTTTTATCATCAATTAAATAATTTACCATCATTAAATTTTTTTCCCAAAGGTAAAAATCTTCTATGTTGGAAAATTTTTTGATCATAAAAAAAAAAAATTTTGATCATTAAAAATTTTCCTTTAGGTTAAAATTTTTCCCCATGACAAAATTTTTTTTTATATCACATAAAAATTTTAATTAATTTTTTCAAAAATCGGTGACTTTTAGGGTTATGGAAAAAAAAATTTTTTTTGGGAAAAAGAAATTTAGAGTTAATTTCCAGCCCATATTTTAACTTTAAAAAAAAAATTTCACAAAATTTTAAAAATGGAATTCTTTCTAGGGAAAATTTTTTAATATAAAAAATTTTAATTTGGGGAAGTTAAGGTGGCTTTACCAAAATTTTTCCGAGGGTTAAAGGGGGTTATTAGGGGTTTCCAATTAGAGAAAAATAAAAAAAAATTTCAAAATGATCATTTGGGGAAAAGGCATAAATTATTTTTTGGGGGGGGGGGGAAAAAAAAAAATTTTTTCCAGGTTAAACATGATAAAATATTTTAATTTAAAATAAAAAAATTTAAATTTTTTTTAAATATTGGTCTTTGGATGTAAAAGTAAAAAAAAATTTTTCGGGAAACTTTTCCAGATTGACCCCTAGATGGAAAATTTTTACCTAAAAATTTAATTTGGGTTTTTTAAAAAAAGTAGGAAAAGTTACCCTTGGGCAAGCAGGTAGAAGGGGTTTTTTTCTTTTCGGGCCACCCTGTTTGGGGTTTTCCCAGGTATAAATAAAAAAAAATAAAAAATTTCCCCAAAATTAAAAAAATTTTCCCAAAAAAGGTTAAAATCCTTCTATATGGAAAAAATTTTTTGGATCTTAAAAAAAAAAAATATTAA
>NW_026510362.1:0-14422 GCF_026875155.1 Cherax quadricarinatus | reverse complement strand
TCACGCTTTTAAAGCGAGAAAAACCCAATGGATCCCTGGGCTGCTGGATTGAAAACCGTGTGGGGTTGTAGCGGGACACGAAAATGAGACGGGAATGGAGGAAATAAGGAGTATCAATCACCCACAGTTAAGTAACCCTTCTAGTTATAACAAAGGGATGCTGGCCAGTGGTGTTATGTTGTAATTAGATGGGTTTTATGAGTGGTCCAGCTACATCAAGTGACCACCAGAGAACATCTGGTAAGTGGTGGGATTATGTACAAATGTTTTCCTTGAGGGATGTATCCGGGTGTATCCTACCCCCCCCCCCCCCGTTCATTCAGCTAAACTAATATAATCTATACAGTCCACAATTAATTAGTAGCACCGTACTTGTGGGTGCTATCCAATCCATACTGGTCTCGGATAGATATGGATAAGATTGTGAGGTCGAGGGGACCACTTTCCGCGACCAGGGGTGGTTAAGTTTTCTCACATGTCTACACGGGGTGACTACGGTAAACAATATGATTGTCTCCTAATGAGATTACTGGTATGTATATAATGTTGAGGTACATACAGGTAAGCACCCTAGAAAATTTTCCATAGACGACGAGACTGGGACATCGGGAGACTTCATACCTCATTGTGAGGTGGATGTTGAGGTACACCGTGAGGCTTCCTCGGATCTTGACATGGAGGATAAGAACGTTACCAGGAAACGGGCAGCTACATCAGATTCGGATGACGTACTGACGCCGGCACAGAGGACTGGGAAAAAAACTGAGAGGATGGGTGAGGGGAGGGGTGGGGAGGGGGGGTCATGAGGGACGCCATCGCAAGAAGGGAGGCGAATGGGAAGGGTACTGTAAAGAGACATAGACGTAACAAATCAAGTGGTAAACCCACGGGAGGAGAAGAGGAAGGGTGGAAAATATAACAGGCCTTAGGTGTATGACTGCTAATGTTAACGGTTTTTTGTACTAGATTAAAGAGAGTTTGGGTTGAGTAGTTTTCTTAGCAAACATAGAATTGATGTTCTCTTCCTTCAAGAACACAATTTCAAAGAAGGAGAAGTGTTGCAGGTTGCAGGTTATACAGTACTGACCCTGCCAACTATCCGTTTGAAAGGTGGTGGGGGTCTTTTAATAAAAGAGACGAGCCCGTTTGTGTTGCAGAGATGTGAGGGGGGTGGGGGGGGGTGTTTCGAGTGGATGGGACTTGGATGGGAAAGGTGTATCCTTGGTAAGGTCTATGCCCCTGCGGAGAATGACACGAAGGTTCGAACGGATTTTGTGTGTGAGGACCTTGTTTATTTTTTGCGTGGTTTCCGGAAGTAGCGATAGTGGGGGGTGGACTGGAACTGTGTCATAAGGGCGGCTGGAGTCAACCCAAAAGGGGCTGGCATGTGTCTGCACCTCTCAGAGATTGTTGAGGGATGTTTAAGTTAAGAGATGTGTTTGGGGAGGGGTGGGGGAAACAGAACATACTTTTATCAGAAGGGGATATGCTGCAAGGTTGACAGTGTATTTTTGGAGGGAGTAGTTGTAAAGTCTTTTATAGGGTGGAGACGGTCTTGTCAGATCATAGGGCAGTTGTAGTGGAGGTAGGGTGGGAGGGAATGGCCGAAATTTATAGGAATTATTGGAAAATTTAAAATATTAGTGTGTTAAGTGATGAGGAAAGGGTTGGAGGGTTTTTTCTATGCTGTGGAATGAGCTTTCAAGGAAGCTCAGGAGGTGGAAGACATTGTAACGTGGTGGGACTCGTGGCAAAGGAAAGGATAAGTCCTTTTATGTGAGGGAGGGTAGGCGTAAAACACTTTAAAATATGGGCTAGCGAATTATTTAGAGGACGATTACGAAGTTATGGGCAGGGATCGGTTAGTGGTGTTTTACCCCATGGACGAGATTGTAGACATAAAAGAGAGCTTGCGAACGTTGCATAATGAGCGGTTTCAAGCAGGGGAGGGTGCAAGCAGGATTAGAAGAAGTTTTGTGGGGAGATAGGCCATCCGCGTGTGTGTTGAGACAACAAAAGAAAAAGCAGGCGCTGACGGCAATCCCGAGTTTGGGGGTTAATGAGACGATGGGAATCCATAGAGCAGGTCAAGTGATACGAAACCAAAAAGCTATGAGTGCATATGTGGATACATGGTATAAAAAACACTGGATAGTAGTGGCGTGGATGAAGTGGAATTAAGTAAGGTTTTGCACGTATGCAAAAGTGCATTTTGGGTCACAGTGATAGGAAGGGCTTTGGGGTGGGGTTATTACTGAGGGGGAAAATTGAAATTGCTTTACACGGAATGAGGAAGGGCAAGTCCCCGGGTATTGATGGTTTACCGGTGGAATTTTATTTGCAGCATTGGGAGTTGATTGGGAAGTTAAATGGTAAGATTATTAAAATTGTATGAAGGGAAGGGTAGTTAGGGGAAAAAGCAATACGGCAGTTGTGGTGTTGGTCCCGAAAGGCAAAGGGCAGCCAAACCTGGGAAGTATAGGGCGATATCGTTGCTCTGTGCAGACTATAAGGTTTTCGCAAAAATTTTGGGTAATAGGGTAAAATGCGTGGTGGGGAGGGTCGTTTCGCCATCGCAGTATGGCTTGGTAAGAAGTTTTGTGGAGTCAAAGGGGGGAGGGGAGGGGGCGGCTTTACTGACCTTGGATTGGCGAGCCGCCTATGATAGTGGAAAGGGGTGCACTGCAGAGTATTCTTCGGAGACAGGGTTATGGAGAAGAAATAGTTGGGTGGGTAAACACGCTGTATAAGGGGGCAAGGATGAGGGTACAAATAAATGGGTGTATGGGGACGGATTTTGAGATGGGAAGAGGTTCAAGACAATGGTGCCCTATGTCACAGATCTTATTTGTGTGTTTTCAGGATCCCTTTTACAGGATGGTTGAGAGCACAGTTAGTTTCCCGGGGTAGGGGGGGGGTAGGGAAAGGGGGTTGTTGGCCGGCAAATTAAAAGGTTATGTGGATGATACGACTGTTTTGGGTGTGAACGAATGTCTTGAAAAGGGTTGGAAGATGTGCGTGGGGTTTGAACGTGCCCCGGGTATGAAGGTAAATAGTGAAAAGTCCCATGATCATGGGTTGAGTGCTGGAAACGGGTGGAAAAGGTGAGCTGTAACGTGGTTAACTCAACTGCGATGTCATTAAAGATTTGTGGTATTATTTATAGAGACGATTTGGATGTGGTGCGGGAGGAAAAATTTAGTAAGGACGTTGGAAAAGGTCATTGGTCGTCTGGTGTTTTGAGGCCCAACATCTCAATCTGGCCCCAAAGTGTGATCGTTGTTAACGTTTTATTGTATAGTAAGGTGTGGCACGTTGCGGCTGTATTCCCCAAATTACAGGAACAGCGATCAATGGAATATTGAGAAGAGTATTTACCTTTCTGTGGGGATCGAGGTGTGATTGGTTTAAAACGTGAGGTTTGTTTATGTTACCTGTACGTCGAGGGGTTTAGGATTGTTGGACTTAAAGCATAGGGTGAAATGTGTTTTTCTAAAGTGGGAGGTTTTGCGTGTGGGTGTGATGGCAGGAAATATGGACCAAGTATATACGAGGGTGAAAAAGTGGTATAGGGGAATGGAGTTAAGGGATTGTGAGATTGTACTACGAGCTTTGTTGATGTAAGGAACGAGGAACATTCGCATAAGGGTTTTAAGTAGGTTTACTAGGGGGTACGTGTGCAGCTCCAGTAGAAAGGTTAGTTCCCCCATGTATCGTGGGATCATTGTCCTCTTCGCTTTCGGGCTGAGTGGACGCACTGCGCAAACAGCTCTTGCTTTCTCTGGTGCGCAACTTCCTGTTTTCACCAAGATGGCTGCCAGCTACCGCAGGAGGAGCAACACCGTGTGTGTTGATCTTGTTAAAGGGGCAATTACCCTATGATGCCTCTGTATTTTATTACCAACGATTATACCGGGACACGTTTGGCCATTGAAGTTGAAGGACTTACACGAATAGCACTTAAATGTAAAAATTTTTTTTAAAGATCATCACGAAAATCTTCATAAAGTTCTGCACAGTGGAGGCATATGAAAAAGGACGGAGACTCAGTAACCAGGAGAAGAACATCACCGTACATCTGTCTGGAGTACGCTGCGGGATGCCTCAAAATATTACACCTGGGTGAATCCGCAATGTTCCATTCGAGGCAGACGATGTAGTATCGAGAGACTTTCAAAGATATTGGTGAGGTGCATGATATAACTTTAGTTTCGATGGACGGAGGGAAATCTATGAAGGGTTGCCGGCTGGATCTTGCACGTCAAGATGTCCTTTAAGGAAGACCTATTCCCTCGTATGTTGTCCTGGAGGATTTTTAGGACACAGCTATACGTGACCTACGTGGGACAACGAAAGACCCGTTTGTCGCCTGTGCGGCGCTTTTGACCACATGGCGCCGGATGGGTAAGCAGCAGCGCCGCGGCCTTGGGAGCGGCAGTAGCACGGAGTCTCAGGCGGAACCTCTCCGAAGATTTTGAGTGCAGCAGCAAAGGTAATTAGCAGACGAAGTGGAGGGCGTGTTAGAGAATTGTGTGACAACACCAGTGTCTTCGGATACTCCCCGCAAACGGGCCCCCGGGAGTTGAGGCAGCAGCCTGTGGGGGTGGGAGAGACCGTGATCCACAGAGTTATCTACGCCCCTACAGAGATGATAAAGTCTTTCCTGGACGTGCCTGTGGAGGAGAACCCAGCTACAGACAGGCGAATTTCTGACGGTTGAGAAGATTGATTGAGCAGATTCCAGAGCCTCTGGGCAGAGCTGGCCTGTTGCAGTTGCTACAGGTGAAGCTGAGGTTGCACAAAGGCAATGGAAATAAATGATATGGAAATTGAGGGCACATCCTAGAAAGCGGGCTGGAGGCTCGTCGATGAGGAGGTTTTATAAAAACCCACCCATCTCAGCATACAAGGGAAGAAATGTGGGCAGGATGATAAGAAAGGGCGGGGTAGTTCTCAGGGGGAGGAGGGGTACAGGCGGGAAAGAGTGGCATGGAAGAAAAGACAAACAGCAAAATAGTGGGAACAGACAGACACAGAGACATAGAGGAAAGCCACCCTTTCTGAATCTTTAAGTGTCTAATGATAAACGGAATGGCCTTGAGCTGACGGTAACGAGTATGGGTTGGAGGATGTTTTGCGGCGTTTTAACCATTGATGTGTGTTTACATCAAAACACAATTCAAGTATGGGCAGAGAGTTTGAGGCTGAACGGTTTTTAGGATGTATGTTGGTAGTTCAGGGAATTAAAGGGTGGGGTGGCAGTGGCAGTGAGGGAGTCCATCCCATTCCACATGCTTCAAGTGGGGAAGAGGGAGGGGATGGAGGGGGGGGGGGGGGGGGGGGGGGGGGGGGGGGGGGGGGGGGGGGGGGGGGGGGGGGGGGGGGGGGGGGGGGGGGGGGGGGGGGGGGGGGGGGGGGGGGGGGGGGGGGGGGGGGGGGGGGGGGGGGGGGGGGGGGGGGGGGGGGGGGGGGGGGGGGGGGGGGGGGGGGGGGGGGGGGGGGGGGGGGGGGGGGGGGGGGGGGGGGGGGGGGGGGGGAGGGGGGGGGGGGGGGGGGGGGGGGGGGGGGGGGGGGGGGGGGGGGGGGGGGGGGGGGGGGGGGGGGGGGGGGTGGTGAGGGTGGTAGGGAATGGGGCGAGATTTAGAGTATGTTTTCTGGCGGATATATATGCCGGCAGATATAACATAACGAGTAAAGGTGAATTTTGTAAAGGGAGGTTTTGCTTTTTCTACATCGGGGTTTACCAAATGTGTTTCTATAATAGGTGGGGATTTGGGAATTGTGGGTATCAGGAATAAGATTTGAACCGAGAGAGGCAGGGTGTGTGCTTGGGGTAATTGAGGATTTGTTGGAGGGATGCAGGGGTTTATGACATAGTCAGGGCGATGGTGGAAAGTAGAGCACAACGTTTATGGCGGAGGGGTATGCTGCCAGGTTGGATCGTATATATATACTCAGATATAACAGTAGAACGTGTAATGACATAGATTTAGGTTTTTTCGAACCATCGTGCCGTTTTGGAAAGATGGCAATGGGAAAGGGATGGTTCGTAGGTATGTGGGTTATTGGAAAATGAATGTGAGCTACTTCAGGAGAGGGTGGAGGGGTTTTGTTTTTTTTTTAGGGAATGGTGGAAGCAACTATGGGAGGCTCGCAACGAAGAGGAGGATGTTCTTTGGAATGGTGGGAGAAGCACGCTAAATTGCAGATTAGGGAGTAGAAAGGGAAGGGGGGGGAGGGGGTGACAGTATACCCAGCATAGAGGAAGGGAATGAGCGGAGGTGGAGGTATGGTTTACAGAATATTTTAGAGGGCAGCTAAATGATGTTTATGAAAGGGGGAGGGGGGGCTCAAGACATGGAGAAATTAGAGGTTTTAAGGGGAAGATTGAGATATACAAAATTCTCGTTTTGATGAGATACTGTGAGGGAAGTTTTAGAGAGGTTCTATGGGGTGACAAACCGTCAGGATGTGTTTTTGTGAGGAGATTTAGGAATAGGCCAACAGATGACCACGATTAATGGGATTAGAGGTGTGTAAAGGGGTGGGGGGGGATTATAGGTGGGGCAGGTACTAGTACCACCGATGGAATGAGCAATTATGCGATTATTGTTAGGGAGAATTTTAAGCAGAGGGAGGGAGGAGAGAGGAGGGCGAGATTCTGGAGAATGAATTCGAGGTATTTAGGGGAGGAGAGAGTGCGGTAATAGAGGGTAGGATCAGTGAGGAGAGGTGGAGAGGCGATAATGGGCTTGGAGTAGGGGAAAGCGCCGGGCATTGATGGAATTCCTAATGAGTCTATATTACTCATAGGGATTGTATGAAGGAATGTCCTGGTCCATTTGTTTTAACTGTATGAAGGAAAGGGGAGTGTTGGGGGAATCGCATGGCACGGGGTAGTTAGTTTTGGTCTATACGGGAGGGGGGGAAAAAGACCTTGGGTGCTTTAGGGCGATCTCCCTCATGTGTGTCAGATTAGAAAGTTTTTGCGAAGGTTTTAGGTAACCATATGAAAAAGGTGCTTTGTGTGACCGAGTCCTACATAGAGGACAGTGGTGGGATTCCAGTCGAAGTTATGCGTGAGGGGCATGGAAGAATTAGGATTTTGTGTGAGTGGTAGACAACAGGGGGGGCTCTTGGGGGATTGATTGGAACAGGCTTATGACAGTGTATATAGACATATGTTTTGGTTGTAATTTTAAAAAACAGTGTTTTTGGTGACGAGATTGTGCGCTGGGCGACTAACTTTGTATACGCCTGCAACGGTCAGGGTTTCAGGTTATGGAAAGTTAGGGTTGCCAGTGCAGATGGGGAAGGGTTTGCGACCAGGGTTGCCCCTTTCTCAAATCCTCTTTGCATTCATGCAGGACGCCTTTTTATAGGCTTATAGAGGAAGGAGTGTGGAACAGGGAGAGGTGGGTCCTGGGAGATGTGGTAGTGTGGGGTATGTGGATTACACCACAGTTTTGGGTAGGAGGGGAAATAGTAATTTGGGAATGTGGGACGTATAATAGAGATTTTTTGGTGTGCGACAGGGACTGAGGGTGTAATGGGCAAAGTCCAAAGTTATTAGAAGTAGGCACGTGGGTGGGGGGGGTTGGGGGAACAGTATGGTGGAACGTAGTGGATAGAATAAGATATAGTGGGGTTGTGTAATGGCGGAGCCTGGAGGCCAGAGAATAAATTCCAAGGAAGTAGGAGTAAGCATGGTAGGATTCGCGGGTGGAGAGGCTGGGGATGTAACATTGCAGCAGAGTGTAGTGTTAGTAAATACACTTGTGTACAGTAAAGTGCGGGGCTGGCAGAAATATACCCCTGAGGTCGTGTGATATTCAGGAACCTGGAGAGGGTGGTTTGAGTAGTGTGGGGGTATGGGAAGCCCTGGCTACGGAGGAGGAGGGTGGTGATGATGGGCGTGCCGGCAGGGTGGGCTGGCTTATACCTTTGGACAACACAAGTGAAGGCAAGTGTATGTGAGAGCGCGATACTTGAGGGTGGGAGGGGAGAGGGGTAGAAGGGTGGGAGAGGTCATGAAGGATTGCGAAAATGTTGAAGGTAAAGGCACTACTGGAGTGTGAGATAGGGGCGAAATTTGTTGGCAGTAAGGGAAGCAAAAAAAGTAAGGGTAAGTAGGCTTGGAGACCAGGTAGGCAGGTACAGTGATACAGATAGCTACATACCCAATGTATGATTGGAGGGGCATTTGGGAAGACTTTCGTATGAATCAATTAAAGCCAATGGGTTCGTGAAGTGGTTTATAGATTTCTTTATGGGAATTCTAGCTACAAGGTCAGTGCTATATCTAATGGGTTATGTAGGTGCTGGCACTTGTTTGCATTGTGAGGAAAGGAGTACGGCCTTTTCATGCTATATATTTTTGTGAAACCTTGGTTTTGTAAGGTCCATGGTTAGCGAGAGTTCAGGGATAGTGGCGGGAGGGGGAAGAAACATTTCGACTTTGAGGGCATTGCAAATTTTGATGTGGGAGGGGTTTCACAGACATTCGGAGGCAGTGACGTATAGTTGGCAGATTTTTAGATGTGTCTTGGTGCATGCGGAGGTGGGGTGAATATAGGGTGCGGGCGCTGTGCGCGAGTGTGTAGTCATACAGTATGCAGAAATTAGCTACTATATGGGAGGTTTGTGGGTAAATAGTTTTTCCCTTGGTTATCGTAATCTGTCGGTAGGTGTAATGTTAGGGTAGGTGTAGTTTAGAGCTGGATTGGGCTGGTTCTCCTATACTTGCATTCTGTTCTTTTTTGAGATTAGTGAGGATGGAAGGTGAATAAAAGTGTGTGGTAGTGGAGCATATGGTGTAGAATTCGTTAGGCAATGGGGGGGGGCGTAGGGGGTGAACAGGTGACATTTGGTTAAGAGGACAGGGGTTTTATGACTTTCCGACGTCAGGTACGAAACCTTTGAGCATGGAAGGGAACGTGATTTGTTTGTTTTTTTAATACAGATAGCATGGGGTCAGGGGGTGGCTTTCTGAGTGCTTTTGCCTGGTTTGGTTTTGTTACTGATTGAGGTAGACTGGCCCGTACATGGTTTTAATTAGGAGCCATAAGTTATATTGTGTAACTTATTGCATGACAGAGTAAGTCTGATATTGCTCTGGAACATTGTTAATAATATATATTCTAGTTGAACATACTACATAAAAAATGGAATATATGTATTAGTGATGAGTTTACAATTTTCTAGTTGTACTGTTAACCATATTAGTTGGTATTCTTCACTTTGTCAAATAATTACTATCTATATATTTTATAAGTTATTTATGTTAGTTCTTTTTATCGTTTTAGTGAACCAATGTAAGGTGTTGTGACGTCCTAGTGCAAGTGCATTTATCTTGCACTAGAGAAAAGGGGAAGTGTTAAAGTAAATATGATGGATCATAACGAAATGTCATTGGATATATGTACACTGTATTTAGAAGACGGGAAGGATTGTGAGGATGTCAATATATGTATTAATTCTTATGTAAATTTCATGAACTCAGGGTGATAAAATTACACCTATTTAGTCGATGATAAGTATTGACATTATATGCTTTAAAGTAAGAAATTTTGATTGATGAAAGTATAATCTTTTGTTTTTAGCTTTGGAGTAAAGAGATAAAAAGCATAGGGGGATGGGGGATATTCTGTAAGCACAAAGATGACTCAGTCAGTATGTAATTAGAAAAATGTAAACCATTTTTATTTTTCTGTGGCGGGACGATAAGGGGTTCTCATATTCCTTTTTATTGTACCTTAATGTTTTATTAATTTAATGACTGAGGAGGTTATGAGTGGTGATGGCAGACACAGTTAACTAGCTTGTGGGTGGGGGGGTGAAGAGTCAGGGGCAGTGTATTAAATCCACCACCGGCACGATATTGATTGTTATCAGGGGGTATATGAGGGTTAGGGTGTGGATTGGTTTCTTTGGTGGATGTGTGCCATCATGTTCAGACTTTTCTTGTATTATAGTCACCCTTTTAGATGGCTGGATTGGGGTTTATACATGTTGTCAATGATATCGTTAATGCTCTAATAAATGTATAAGAGATGTCAATGAGTATACTCAGGTGAAAGTGGTATGTTTTTCAAGGCGAAGGGGGGGGGAGTGTCAGCATTAAAAAAAAAAAGTAGGACTATCGTTTTCATTATAAGACCATTTCACGTGAAGCACAGTACATAAAATAGTGTTTGATTGGAGTGCAGCAGCCAATTCTGATGTCATTATATAAGTGCTTCTTTGGTATTTGTGTAGTCACTGCAGATTATCGTTTTACTGCCTGTATCTTGTTACATATTGATTATGTACCCATATATTTTTGTACCTGAGCTTTAAATAAAATATAAAAAAAAAATGGCTCCGATTTAGCAAGTTGAAATTACGGCCTAGGGTGCGTAAAGTCATGTTTCGTTTTTTACATGGTATATTGCCGTCAGGGGCAATACTACGATCCAGAAGAGTCGTGGAGGGAGGCGGGTGTGGGTTTTGTGGTGGGGAAGACGCGGCTTTTCACGTTATCTATTTTTGCGAAGGTATAGAAGATGTCAGATTTTTTTTTTTATATTTTATTGAAAAACGCAATACAGTTATACATGTAGACAATGTAAGAAATGAAACGTACCCCTTATATAACAAAAGAGAACTCCACATTCCCCACCGTAGCACTAAACTTATACATAAGAACTAAACTAAAAAACAGCCCACAGCTTCATATACAGGTGGGTTTATTACATCCAAAATTTTCAGCCATAAACACAATATGCAATATAACCCAAAGAAGTCCACAGGTATTGACATTTTACATAAAACTGGGATGGGACGAAGACATTCTCAATTATCCAAAAATTCTTTTCACACTTACTATTGTTGTATATTAAACTTCATATCAAATACATAATACGTAACACCTCAAAAATTACGAAACAAATAAAGGTTAGAAAATAACAATCTCCACACCTCACCACAGAAAAACAAACACAGTATAATATAACAAATGATTCGTCCCACCTCACTTCCATACACTACATTCATCCCACCTCACTTCCATACACTACATTCACCCACCTCACTTCCATACACTACATTCGTCCCACCTCACTTCCATAAAACTACATTCGTCCCACCTCACTTCCATACCTACATTCGTCCCACCTCACTTCCATACACTACATTCGCCCACCTCACTTCCATACACTACATTCGTCCCACCTCACTTCCATACACTACATTCGTCCCACCTCATTCCATACACTACATTCGTCCCACCTCACTTCCATACACTACATTCATCCCACAAGCGAACTTACACAATCACGTATATTTAGTAATATTTTTCAAATATAATTTCCAGTTTTAAGTAAAAACTTCTTCAAACCATATAATGAAATATACATAGTCATTACTATTAAACATTAACTTAAACAAGACTATATTCTTTATTCTAGACCGCAAGCAGTTCTTGCCTCCCATCCTAACCCTACATAACACATTGTACATGAACACGTCCTTATATACCCATCACTCGTCAATAATATTCATTGAACTTCACCCGAATACCAATATACAACCCATACTGATACATGAAATTCTCTCTTAAAATACTGCTATATACACTTGATGTATGTTAAAAATCACACACATGTATTATCTCATTATTAGCAGTACATTGGTACACAGACATATTTATCACGCCCTCATGTCCTTTGCTTTAATACAACCACCAATCCTGATAATACATTACAACTATTCCAAATTTAACTTATCCATAACATACATCAGTATACCATTCTGAGTATGACCGTATACTTTTCACATGCCACACAAATATTGCTCATTTCCATGTCCATAAAAATCTTAACAACTTTTCCCTTACAAACCACACAAACTTACTTAAAACAAAAACTCCACAACTACGCTGCCATTTTAACACCATATCATGGAACTCCTCATACATTCCCAAATTCTGAGACGAGCCCGGTGCAAACCCCTGAAAATCCAAACACATCCCCCCCCTTTTTTTTTTTTTTTTTCTCCTCACTCCGCCAACAAACCTCTGACTTTCATACTTCGATATCCTCCAGGAAAAACCCTTTCCCATCTACTTCCATATATCCCCCTATTACGACTAAGTGTTTTGTACATTGTTGCAGCCAATACCTTTTTTGCACCATCCAATCCCCATTCCCCCATGGCCCATGATACGAAAACAAATCAGTTATGATGTACACCAAAGCACGCTGCACAGACTCTTCCACACCTCCCACATCTAAACTCAATGCCCTTAATACCGATATCCCTCCCCCACCCACCCTCCTCAAAATCCCCCCCAAATCCACTCCCGTATACACCCCAAATTTTTACAAAAATTTACTACATGAAAGCTGTCTCCCTATCCCCAAAACGCCCTACATACGTCCTCCACCATCAACCTCCTCCCGAATACCACACCAGACGGCAATATTCCATGAAGGAAACGAAACATTACCTCTCTCACTCTTGGTCTGATGCACACCAACCGCAACCTTACCCAAATATCTCCCCATGCATACATTGGTAATGCCCCAACATTTGCAATCACCCCACCCCTACAGAAACGCTCCAGAACACCTACCCGTATCCTAGACGGATCTCTAACATACAATAAAGCTCGCAGCACATCGTCCACTCTCTCATCTCTGATCCTTCCCACCACCTTCGTGCCTCCTCATATAATGCTTGCAAACCCTTCCCACACGCCCTTTCCACTCGAGAAACCCCCTCTTCAAAATATACACTTAACCTTAATCTTATACTATTAAACCCAATCCACCTTGTCGACCGGTAGCATAACAACACTCTACCCAACCAATCACAACCCAGAACCCCATATATACGAAAAACCTTTTTAGGCATACTATTAATGTCCAGTCCTGCCAACGATATACTGCTGCCACATGCCAGACCCATACTATATAACATCACATTTCACCACTATTACACGTTGATGAATCGTCAAATGCAGGGTCCTCAAAACATTTAACCTACCCACCAAACCTATCCACTGCCCTCCCCGAATTAACCCCCGTGCCTCCCCGGCATTCCCATATAAATTATCCCACACACCTTTAGTCTATCCACCACACACCAACGCACCCGCTGTTTCCCATCGTGCCCTCCCTACCCAATCCTAAGACCAATAATTTGATTTCTCCACATTACTTTTAAACCTGTAACACCTTCAAAACCCACCAATTATATCCTCCACCTCATGTAAACTTCCTCCCTGCTCATTAGAATTGTTGTACATCCACATACCCTATTATTCCCATCCACCATTCTTTCCCCACCACGTACCACCTCTAAACATCGCCCCACTGGGCCCCATATAAAGGGTCCTGTTTTACAAGCAAACAACAGTTGAGACAGAGGACAACCCTGCCTTATGCCTCTACCCATTGAAACCCACTCACCCAATTTCCCATTCACCTGCACACGTACACCTACCCTATTATACAAAGTCTCAATCCAACGTACCACTCTTCAAACAAAACCCCGCCTCCGTAAGATATGCCACAGTGCCTTTCGTTCTACGCAATCGTACGCAGCCTGCCAATCCAATGCTAGACACCTAACCCCTTTTATTCTCCCCCTCCATACTTTCCACAAAATCTTTTATTATTCCATGTCCCTCATACATCGTCCTTCCAGGCACCCAATTTCTGACCTGTCGCAACAACTTTATCACGCACTTCAGCCTGTTCCCCAAGATTTTTGCGAATATCTTATAAACAGCACATAACAACGACAACCCCTGTATTCTGCACTGTAGTAGGGCCTTCCCCTTTTGGAATCAATACTACTACTGCATCATTCGTCTCTTGACCTCCGGGGAGAGAGGACGCACGCCTAGTACTACACCTGCCCTCTGGTGGTGACCTTTAAACAACTAGAAGACAAAATGGCGTACCGAGTGGGACAACGGATTAACACTGTTTGTTATACAGCTGGTAAGTGGCACGCTTACTGGGGCAACGATGCATACATTGCTACCTGCTATCATCAGGGACCCTATGGTGTCCCCAACGAGGAAGTATATGGTGTTGCCTTAAATGGATGACCCGATTATTCTAAAACTGAAAACGTACCGGGGTCTACGACAGACTTTTTGAAGAGTATCAGGGGAGGAAGGTGACGGTGAACTCGGGAGTGGACGTTTTTTATGCATGACGTATCCAGGTACTATACGTGGGTGAAGGGGAGAATGTCCCCTTTTGAGGCGACGGCGTATAGTATACAGGAGGTATTCAACAACTATGGTAAAGTTCATTCGGCAACGATGGGAGTATGGACAGAAGGGCCATAATAAGGGACGACCTGAGGGCTCTTAAACCCTCAAAATGACGTTGGCTAGGCCTATACCATCCTACGTCATGCTTGGGGT
>NW_026510361.1:0-10000 GCF_026875155.1 Cherax quadricarinatus | reverse complement strand
TTTAAGTTGGAAAAATTCAGATTCAGGAAGGATATAGGAAAGTACTGGTTTGGTAATAGAGTTGTGGATGAGTGGAACAAACTCCCGAGTACCGTCATAAAAGCTAAGACTTTGTGTAGTTTTAAAAATATGTTAGATAAATACATGAGTGGGTGTGGGTGGGTGTGAGTTGAATCTGACTAGCTTTTGCTACTAGGTCAGATGCCGTGCTCCTTCCTTAAGTGAATGTGACCTAACCTGACTAGGTTAGGGCGTTCGTTCAAGCCAGTAGGATAATTGGACCTGCCTCGCATGGGCCAGTAGGCCTGCTGCAATGTTCCTTCTTTCTTATGTTCTTATAAATATCCTGAACTATTCACAAATGGCCTCGGTATCACCATACCATTTACAACGCAAGTCTAGTTTTCCATCCTCAACAGACAAAAACTCTCAAATCATGGCTATCTATCCACACCTTTCTTGTGATCCTCATTCTCATCTTATCTAAGAGTGTATTTATATTTCTGTTTACCAAGACCGGCAAGAAATTTTTTATATACAGACTACCAAACTATCATGCCTAATAGGTAAAACTTGCGATTTTGGATTAAATAGCAACGCACTTTTTGCCAAATAGGGCAAGCGAAAATTTGTGTATGCAATAATGTCGCAAAAGTCATTCTGAATCTAAAGAAAAAAAATATACTATTTTACTGTGTTTATTAAACTATTGTAAACTTAAATAAAACGTTTTTAGTTGGATTAGGCTAAATTAAATTGTACTTGGTATAATAAGGTTAGGTAAGTTTCCTAAGATTCTTTTTGTAAAATATCATTAATTTTCATATTAACAAATTAAAATATATATATAAGAGAAAATTTTAGAAAGGACTTAATTTTAAACGAGTTCTTGCTAAGTGACCAGCTTTACCTATTCGACACGATATTATATATATATATATATATATATATATAATATATATATATATATATATATATATATATATATATATATATATATATATATATATATTTCAAAGGTAGTAGGTTGGTAGACAGCAACCACCCAGGGAAGTACTACCGTCCTGCCAGATGACTGTGAAACAGAAACCTGTAACTGTTTTGCATGATGGTAGGATTGCTGGTTTCTTTTTCTGTCTCATAAACACGCTAGATAACAGGGATATCTTGCTACTCCTACCTACTCTTTGGTCACACTTCACAGACACGTACATGCATATATATATACATACATCTAGGGTTTTTCTCCTTTTTCTAAATAGCTCTTGTTCTTCTTTATTTCTTCTATTGTCCATGGGGAAGTGGAAAAGAATCTTTCCTCCGTAAGCCATGCGTGTCGTATGAGGCGACTAAAATGCCGGGAGCAATGGGCTAGTAACCCCTTCTCCTGTAGACATTTACTAAAAAAGAGAAAAAGAAAAACTGGGATGCTTGAATGTGCGTGGATGTACTGCGGATGACAAGAAACAGATGATTGCTGATGTTATGAATGAAAAGAAGTTGGATGTCCTGGCCCTAAGCGAAACAAAGCTGAAGGGGGTAGGGAAGTTTCGGTGGGGGGAAATAAATGGGATTAAATCTGGAGTATCTGAGAGAGTTAGAGCAAAGGAAGGGGTAGCAGTAATGTTGAAGGATCAGTTATGGAAGGAGAAGAGAGAATATGAATGTGTAAATTCAAGAATTATGTGGATTAAAGTAAAGGTTGGATGAGAAAAGTGGGTCATAATAAGCGTGTATGCACCTGGAGAAGAGAGGAATGTAGAGGAGAGAGAGAGATTTTGGGAGATGTTAAGTGAATGTAGAGGAGCCTTTGAACCAAGTGAGAGAGTAATTGTGGTAGGGGATCTGAATGCTAAAGTAGGAGAAACTTTTAGAGAGGGTGTGGTAGGTAAGTTTGGGGTGCCAGGTGTAAATGATAATGGGAGCCCTTTGATTGAACTTTGTATAGAAAAGGGGTTTAGTTATAGGTAATACATATTTTAAGAAAAAGAGGATAAATAAGTATACAAGATATGATGTAGGCGAAATGACAGTAGTTTGTTGGATTATGTATTGGAAGATAAAAGACTGTTGAGTAGACTTCAGGATGTACATGTTTATAGAGGGGACACAGATATGTCAGATCACTTCTAGTTGTAGCTACACTGAGAGTAAAAGGTAGATGGATACAAGGAGAATAGAAGCATCAGGGAAGAGAGAGGTGAAGGTTTATAAACTAAAAGAGGAGGCAGTTAGGGTAAGATATAAACAGCTATTGGAGGATAGATGGGCTAATGAGAGCATAGGCAATGGGGTCGAAGAAGTATGGGGTAGGTTTAAAATGTAGTGTTAGAGTGTTCAGCAGAAGTTTGTGGTTACAGGGAAAGTGGGGGCGGGAGGGAAGAGGAGCGATTGGTGGAATGATGATGTAAAGAGAGTAGTAAGGGAGAAAAAGTTAGCATATAAGAAGTTTTTACAAAGTAGAAGTGATGCAAGGAGGGAAGAGTATATGGAGAAAAAGAGAGAGGTTAAGAGAGTGGTGAAGCAATGTAAAAAGAGAGCAAATGAGGGGAGTGGGTGAGATGTTATCAACAAATTTTGTTGAAAATAAGAAAAAGTTTTGGAGTGAGATTAACAAGTTAAGGAAGCCTAGAGAACAAATGGATTTGTCAGTTAAAAATAGGAGAGGAGAGTTATTAAATGAAGAGTTAGAGGTATTGGGAAGATGGGAGGAATATTTTGAGGAATTGTTAAATGTTGATGAAGATAGGGAAGCTGTGATTTCGTGTATAGGGCAAGGAGGAATAACATCTTGTAGGAGTGAGGAAGAGCCAGTTGCGAGTGTGGGGGAAGTTCGTGAGGCAGTAGGTAAAATGAAAGGGGGTAAGGCAGCCGGGATTGATGGGATAAAGATAGAAATGCTAAAAGCAGGTGGGATATAGTTTTGAGTGGTTGGTGCAATTATTTAATAAATGCATGGAAGAGGGTAAGGTACCTAGGGATTGGCAGAGAGCATGAATAGTTCCTTTGTATAAAGGCAAAGGGGACAAAAGAGAGTGCAAAAATTATAGGGGGATAAGTCTGTTGAGTATCCCTGGTAAAGTGTATGGTAGAGTTATTATTGAAAGAATTAAGAGTAAGACGGAGAATAGGAAATAGCAGATGAACAAGGAGGCTTTAGGAAAGGTAGGGGGTGTGTGGACCAGGTGTTTACAGTGAAACTTAAAGTGAACAGTATTTAGATAAGGCTAAAGAGGTCTTTGGACATTTATGGATTTGGAAAAGGCGTATGACAGGGGGGAAATAGGGGGGCAATGTGGCAGATGTTGGCAGGTGTAGGGTGTAGGAGGTAGGTTACTGAAAGCAGTGAAGAGATTTTACTAGGATAGTGAGGCTCAAGTTAGAGTATATAGGAAAGAGGGAAATTATTTCCCAGTAAAAGTAGGCCTTAGACAAGGATGTGTGATGTCACCGTGGTTGTTTAATATATTTATAGAGGGGTTGTAAGAGAAGTAAATGCGAGGGTCTTGGCAAGAGGCGTGGAGTTAAAAGATAAAGAATCAAACAAAAATGGGAATTGCCACAGTTTGCCCTTTGCTGATGACACTGTGCTCTTGGGAGATTCTGAAGAGAAGTTGCAGAGATTGGTGTATGAAAATTTTGGGGAGGGTGTGCAAAAGAAGAAAATTAAAAGTGAATACAGGAAAGAGTAAAAGGGTTATGAGGATAACAAAAAGATTAGGTGATGAAAGATTGAATATCAGATTGGAGGGAGAGAGTATGGAGGAGGTGAATGTATTCAGATATTTGGGAGTTGACGTGTCAGCCGATGGGTCTATGAAAGATGAGGTGAATCATAGAATTGATGAGGGGAAAAGGGTGAGTGGTGCACTTAGGAGTCTGTGGAGACAAAGAACTTTGCCCTTGGAGGCAAAGAGGGGAATGTATGAGAGTATAGTTTTACCAACGTTTCTTATATGGGTGTGAAGCATGGGTGATGAATGTTGCAGCGAGGAGAAGGCTGGAGGCAGTGGAGATGTCATGTCTGAGGGCAATGTGTGGTGTGAATATAATGCAGAGAATTCGTAGTTTGGAAGTTAGGAGGAGGTGCGGGATTACCAAAACTGTTGTCCAGAGGGCTGAGGAAGGGTTGTTGAGGTGGTTCGGACATGTAGAGAGAATGGAGCGAAACAGAGTGACTTTCAAGAGTGCATCAGTCTCTAGTGGAAGGAAGGCGGGGTAGGGGTCGGCCTAGGAAAGGTTGGAGGGAGGGGGTAAAGGAGGTTTTGTGTGCGAGGGTTTTGGACTTCCAGCAGGCATGCGTGAGCGTGTTTGATAGGAGTGAATTGAGACAAATGGTTTTTAATACTTGACGTGCTGTTGGAGTGTGAGCAAAGTAACATTTATGAAGGGATTCAGGGAAACCGGCAGGCCGGACTTGAGTCCTGGAGATGGGAAGTACAGTGCCTGCACTCTGAAGGAGGGGTGTTAATGTTGCAGTTTAAAAACTGTAGTGTAAAGCACCCTTCTGGCAAGACAGTGATGGAGTGAATGATGGTAAAATTTTTTTTTTTTCGGCACCCCCCTTGGGGAATGGGCCTGATAAAAATAAATAAATAAATAAATAAAAAATTAAATATATTAATATATATATATATTATATATATAATATATATAATAATATATGTAGTGCCGAATATTAAAATGGTCAATTAAAAAGAACTCATTTAAAATTAAGTCCTTTCAAAGATTTTCTTATAGGTTTTTAAATTTTTTTTCGTTTAATTTTGATGTAAAATTTATAATTTTGACCAAAGGAACTTAGAAAACTTACTAACCTATAACAAAAACAATTTTTTTTTAACCTAACCCAACTAAAATTTTTAGATTTGTTTACAAAAATTTTAATACTAAACAAACACAGTAAAAATTTTTTTTTTTCGTTGGGTTTCGAATGATTTTGGCAAAATTTATTACATACACAAATTTTCCTTTGTCCTATAGGGCAAGAGAGCGTTGCTATTTAAGCCAATACGAAGTTCTCCTTTTCGGCCGACTATATATTAAAAAAATGCAAAAAAACCCAATGTGAAAAAATAGTAAAATTGCCAGCACTTTCGGAGTCTCACTTATCAAGGGTCTGAAAAAAATTAACAGTTTTAAAAGGGATATCACCTCCTATGAATTACACCCGCCCCATATGATGTAATGGGGTGTAAGGCCAGTCACGATATTTAAAAATTCTTTTCCCAAAATTTTAAAATAATCGAATTTAGATAGCCTAAACAATATTCATTTAAAATCAATTATTTTTTTATGGAACAATATTGTTATAAAAAAAAATATATTATAATTATTTATATTTATATATATAAAAATATATTATATAATATTATAATATTATTTATTTTTTTAAATAAAATAAAACACATGACATTTGATTTAAAAATATGCAAAAAAACCCCTCTGAAAAAAATTAGAAAATTTCCGGGGCGCTTTGTGACTCTCACTTATAAAGGAACTATGATAATGTGAGTATCACAAAAGCGTTTTGGAATTTCTCTATTTTTCAGAGTGGTTGTTTTGCATAATATATATATATATTAAATATTATTATAATATATAAAATATATTATATATTTAAAATATATTTTTAAATATTTTTAATATATAATATATATAATATCTCCTCTGCTCTAGCAGAGAAATTTTATGTAAATGATCATTTTTAAATTCGTCCACGATATCTAAAAGAGAAGAGCACAAACAATTTTAATAGTGTCCCCTTTGGTACTTTTTCCCTTTTTTCACAGTTATGTTCCGTTTTTTTGATAAAATGTCAGCGACATAATTACTCAATTTTTCATGTGTTCCTTTCCCCTATTTGATGATCCCTTTTGGGGTTTTGTATAAGAGAGCGTTTTGAGTTATTTTTACCGCATGTAGCCATTGGAACTTACCCTACTGAACAAAAAGTTGAGCTTAACAGAAAAACTTTTATGCTTATTTTGGAGTCATGTGCGAATGATGTACAAAAGATTGGCGGGGTTTTATCTGTTTGCTATAGGAAAGGAACAGTAGAGGTCCAGAACAGGTTCTGGAGTCCCGGCTTTTTCCCCTCTAAGCTGGTTTTTTCTTTATTACAAATTTTGTCGTCTCTTGCAAGTTAAAAATCCATCTCCTACCTTCTCCGTTAGCCTATGGTCCTAATTTTGTATATCCCCCTCATTTGTTAAATGCCTTTTGCCGTGTAATTTTATATCTGTGTTTTGGTTTTTTTCCCAACGCCTCCGTAATTCTGTCGTAGTGACTAACAGTTTGTCAAGCTAATTCTTGAGCTCAAAAAACTTTTTGGGTTTTGGTGTGGATTGTGATTTTCCCATAAATTTTAATTTTGGTATTTCATCACCTTTCAAAGACTTTTATTAAGGGGTTGTTTGGGCTTTTAGTCAAAATTTTGGGCAGTGTTCTATACTCCTTTCACTTTAAAGGTCTCTGTATTTCATTAATCGAAGCTCTTTCCCAAAAGATCCGAGTGTCGTGCGTGGTACTTGGTACTTTTTTTATAAAAAAGGAAATTCCACAACCCCGGTCCTGGTGCTGATGAGTGGAAGTATTTTATTTCTTCTTCAAATTTTTAGGACAGTGCAAATTAATGTCAGTCTGTGCGGCCTTAAAACAAAATGAAAGTTTTTTTTGCATTCTCCACCTGCTGTCATTTAGTGACTTGCTGAACACAGACCTTACTGGTCTCTTAGAATTTCGTATTTTTTCATCGTCAATAATTATCTATGGGACTAAAAAAAAATTTTTCAGGGCTTCTAAATTCGATTTTTCGGACAATAAAAATATTTGGGGTTTTTGCAAAGCTGGATGTTTTTGTTCCGTTTTGTGCTATTTTCTGGGGTGCAGCTTAAATTAACTGTTTTCGGAGATATCTTTACTATGATTACTTTTCCTTCGTTTTTCTTCTGTTCACCCACCCCCTCTTTTTTGATTTTTTTAGATTTCCCCCAATGGGAAATTTTAATTAGATTTGTGTGCTTCGTGTTCACTCTCCCAAGCACTACAGTAATTATAAAAACCCTGACAAATAAAAAACCCAAGCCGTGAGCAAACCCAAATATGTTCAGTTTGGATATCACAAGCTACACAAAGGGGGACAGACACACTGTGGATGTACTAAATACAACAAAAAAAAATTTAAATAGGGGCTACGGTCTATAGATCTAAACATGATTTTTTTCCCCCATAAACCGACCCGGTACATACAATTTTGGGAGTGTCTCACCTATCTTGGGGACCCCGCCATGGGCTACGAGCACTTTTTTATCATTTCCTTTTCCTACTGGGCGGTGCTAAATTGTTCCTACGTGAGTAAAATAAGAAATGCCTTCCGATTTTTTTTACGTCTTTTTGTAATAAAATAGAACGTCAGGAACAATGGGTTTTCTAGTCTCAGCCACGGGAAAAGTTGGCAAGTCCTGGAAAAGCGTTCATTTTCTGTTCTTGCCATTTTATTCAGACATAAAAAGAACATAAAAATTAAAAGAACATTTTTTCAAAACCCGCAGCTTTTTTCCCCACCAAAACAGAGAATATATACTGGAGACAGTGGGAAAAAATGGGGGAATTTCTTTTTCTCCCGAAGCACATTCCCAAGATTGTGGGGTCAATCTGGACGCGAACCCCCCAAAACATTACAAACAAGTTTACTTTATAAAAGCGGCTAATGTCGCAAAAACCCCTAATCAATAGTACGACGTCTCACATCTTCCCCTGCAGGGGCCACCCGAACCTTTCCCCCTGCAGGTGCCAGCCCCGAACCCCTTCCCAGCAGGTGCCCGCCCCCCAATCTTCCCACTGCAGGGCCAGCCCCGAACCTCCCCCCGCTGCAGGGTTCCGATAATCTCATTCAATGACTATAATCCCGTAACCATCACGAAACTGGCAAAAATGAATAATTTTCGTCTTTAAACCGACCTGGGGTGTCATTTTTCCCGTGATTCACGTACTTGGGACCATCGGGTTTATAGGATTTTTGTTTTTCCATTCCAATAGTATCGCTATTCAAAATCACTCAACTGTGGTTATAGGTCGTAAAAAGGGCAGCTACAGTGAGGGGAGGGCGGGTTTGGGGACTAGAGTGAGGGGGGGGCGGGGGTAGGGGACTAGAGTGAGGGGAGGGGGGGTGTAGGGGAGCTCGAGTGAGGGCGGGGGGTGTGGGCAGCTCGATGAGGGCAGGGCGGGGGGGGGTGTAGGGCAGCTAGGTTGAGGGCAGGGGGGGCGTAGGCACTTGAAAGGGGCAGGGTGGTGCTGGGGAGCTTGAGGGGGTGGGTGCAGGGGAGTTTAGGGGGCAGGGGGGATGTAGGGCAGCTTGAGTGAGGGGGGCGGGTTAGGCAGCCTTTGGGGGTAGGATGAGGGAAGGTTCGGTACTGTGTGCATCACGTGATTCAAATGTATGTCCCCCATGATGACGGTCAAAACACGAGGTGTAGCACAAAAAACACACACACACAAAGGGATCAATCATAAAAAAATCTGCCCTAAAGGACTTGTGAATATAAACAGGTGACAGTTTCCCCAGGGACGTGATAAACACACATCCCCCAGGTGCTTGTTAACACTAGTCTTCCCTTTTGTAGTGGTGTGTTCAAATATTAAATTGATGAAATATAATACCAACAATTTGATGGGAGAGACAGAGATGTCTACACACATTGGTTCATATTTTCAAACATTGTTATCCCTCAGTGTTGTTTACAGAGGTTCAAACCTTCAGTGTTACCCCTCAGGTGTTTACAAACATAAGAACGTAAGAAAGAAGGAACAGTGCAGCAGGCCTAGTGGCCCATGCCCATGCCAAGCTACAGAGGCTAGGTAGGAGTTTGGTAACATATGTCTAGCCGGTGGGAATACCCTTCACCAGACAGGAGAGCTTACAAAAGCATGGACAGCTTTAAATATTGTCTGGCTGGGTGAATGATGTCATGGTATGGCACGAACACCAGCTGGCTGAGCGATGCCACGGTATGGCACGAACACCAGCTGGTTGAGTGATGCCATGGTATGGCACGAACACCAGCTGGCTGAGCGATGCCACGGTATGGCACAAATACCAGCTGGCTGAGTGATGCCACGGTATGGCACAAACACCAGCTGGCTGAGTGATGCCACGGTATGGCACGAACACCAACTGGCTGAGTGACTTATGCCATGGTATGGCACAAACACAAAATTGTAGATGAATGGTTCAGAGAACCGACATGTTGATAAATTAGACACATGTGCAACTCTTGGGTATCTTTATTGAGGAAACATTTCGCCACACAGTGGCTTCATCAGTCCATACAAAGGAGAAACTTGAAGAACAGGAGGAGAATGAGGTAATCAGTCCCTCAACCTTGAGTCGATGTGGTCAGTCCATCAATCTTGAATAGAATAGGTATTTCTTAAGGGTGCACTTTGCTGAATTAGACGAATGAAAA
Source organism: Cherax quadricarinatus (assembly GCF_026875155.1). Taxonomy (NCBI): domain Eukaryota; kingdom Metazoa; phylum Arthropoda; class Malacostraca; order Decapoda; family Parastacidae; genus Cherax; species Cherax quadricarinatus. The sequence continues at coordinate 533 of NW_026510361.1, read as the reverse complement.
TTGTTTTCGCATTAAATCAGCGGAAATCGATAAGCATAACGAAAAAAATATAATTTATATTATGTAATATTGAATAAATTTAAATTAACATATGATATAGGATACATCAGAATTTAGCTAGAAAGAATGTGGTAGTTGAAGGGAGGTTAGCTGAAGTTTCTAACTTAATTTTGGTCCAAAAATAAAAATAAATCGTTATATCACTGTCAATGAAAAAAATATCTAACTTTATATAATTTTGAGGAGAGTTTATTTTTTAAGGGAGTTCAGATTACAAGGCAAGTCCGGCTTATTAGGGATTGATATATATATATATATATATTATATATATATATATATATATATATATATATATATATATATATATATATATATGTCGTGCCGAATATGTAAATCTTGCGATCTTGGATTAAATAGCAACGCTCATCTTGCCGTAAAAGACAAGCGAAATTTGTGTATGCAATAATTTTTGCAAAAATCATTCCGAACCTAACGAAAAAAAAAATTTTTCATTGTGTTTGTTTATATTAAAT
>NW_026510360.1:0-12147 GCF_026875155.1 Cherax quadricarinatus | reverse complement strand
AGTTGTACTCACCTAGTTGAGGTTGCGGGGGTCGAGTCCGAGCTCCTGGCCCCGCCTCTTCACTGATCGCTACTAGGTCACTCTCCCTGAGCCGTGAGCTTTATCGTACCTCTGCTTAAAGCTATGTATGGATCCTGCCTCCACTACATCGCTTCCCAAACTATTCCACTTACTGACTACTCTGTGGCTGAAGAAATACTTCCTAACATCCCTGTCATTCATCTGTGTCTTTAGCTTCCAACTGTGTCCCCTTGTTACTGTGTCCAATCTCTGGAACATCCTGTTTTTGTCCACCTTGTCAATTCCTCTCAGTATTTTGTATGTCGTTATCATGTCCCCCCTATCTCTCCTGTCCTCCAGTGTCGTCAGGTTGATTTCCCTTAACCTCTCCTCGTAGGACATACCTCTTAGCTCTGGGACTAGTCTTGTTGCAAACCTTTGCACTTTCTCTAGTTTCTTTACGTGCTTGGCTAGGTGTGGGTTCCAAACTGGTGCCGCATACTCCAATATGGGCCTAACGTATACGGTGTACAGGGTCCTGAACGATTCCTTATTAAGATGTCGGAATGCTGTTCTGAGGTTTGCTAGGCGCCCATATGCTGCAGCAGTTATTTGGTTGATGTGCGCTTCAGGAGATGTGCCTGGTGTTATACTCACCCCAAGATCTTTTTCCTTGAGTGAGGTTTGTAGTCTCTGACCCCTAGACTGTACTCCGTTTGCGGCCTTCTTTGCCCTTCCCCAATCTTCATGACTTTGCACTTGGTGGGATTGAACTCCAGGAGCCAATTGCTGGACCAGTTCTGCAGCCTGTCCAGATCCCTTTGTAGTTCTGCCTGGTCTTCGATCGAGTGTATTCTTCTCATCAACTTCACATCATCTGCAAACAGGGACACCTCAGAGTCTATTCCTTCCGTCATGTCGTTCACAAATACCAGAAACAGCACTGGTCCTAGGACTGACCCCTGCGGGACCCCGCTGGTCACAGGTGCCCACTCTGACACCTCGCCACGTACCATGACTCGCTGCTGTCTTCCTGACAAGTATTCCCTGATCCATTGTAGTGCCTTCCCTGTTATCCCTGCTTGGTCCTCCAGTTTTTGCACCAATCTCTTGTGTGGAACTGTGTCAAACGCCTTCTTGCAGTCCAAGAAAATGCAATCCACCCACCCCTCTCTCTCTTGTCTTACTGCTGTCACCATGTCATAGAACTCCAGTAGGTTTGTGACACAGGATTTCCCGTCCCTGAAACCATGCTGGCTGCTGTTGATGAGATCATTCCTTTCTAGGTGTTCCACCACTCTTCTCCTGATAATCTTCTCCATGATTTTGCATACTATACATGTCAGTGACACTGGTCTGTAGTTTAATGCTTCATGTCTGTCTCCTTTTTTAAAGATTGGGACTACATTTGCTGTCTTCCATGCCTCAGGCAATCTCCTGTTTCGATAGATGTATTGAATATTGTTGTTAGGGGTACACATAGCGCCTCTGCTCCCTCTCTCAATACCCATGGGGAGATGTTATCTGGCCCCATTGCCTTTGAGGTATCTAGCTCACTCAGTAGCCTCTTCACTTCTTCCTCGGTTGTGTGCACTGTGTCCAGCACTTGGTGGTGTGCCCCACCTCTCCGTCTTTCTGGAGTCCCTTCTGTCTCCTCTGTGAACACTTCTTTGAATCTCTTGTTGAGTTCTTCACATACTTCCCGGTCATTTCCTGTTGTCTCTCCTCCTTCCTTCCTTAGCCTGATGTGTGTGTGTGTGTGTGTGTGTGTGATTGTGTGTGTGATTGTGTGTGTGCACATCTAATTGTACTCACCTATTTGTGGCTGCAGGGGTCGATTCATAGCTCCTGGCCCCGCCACTTCACTGATCACTACCAGGTCCTCTCTCTCCCTGTTCCATGAGCTTTATCAAACATTGTCTTAAAACTATGTATGGTTTCTGCCTCCACTACGTCACTCTCCAATATTCCAATTACTGACAACTCTCTGACTAAAGAAATACTTCCTAACATCGCTTTGATTCATCTGAGTCTTCACCTTCTAGTTGTGATACCATGTTGCTGTGTCACATCTCTAAAACATTCTGTTCCTTGCCAATTCATCTAAGTATTTTATATGTTATGTTCTTGCCCTTATCCCTCCTGTCCTCCAGTGGGTTTTCAAGTTGAGTTCCATTAACCTCTCCTCGTAGGACAAACCCTCAGCTCCGGGGCTTGTCTTGTTACAAACCTTGCACATTTTAAATTTTTTTTGTTTTTGGGATATGCATAAAAACGAAGGCGTAAAGAACAAATACTAAAGTAATTGAAGCTGTGCTATTAGAAAGGCATCCCGTTTTCCAAAAAATCAGTCTATTTCCTAAAATGTATGCAAAGAAATAGGGGGGAGGTCACAAAATTCCAGAAAAGCAAAGTATGTAGGGAAATTGTGCTTGCCACATATCCATACTGGTTTTGTGTTTTTATTAGGCTGTTTTTGAAAGTGTGCGTGTATACTGTAACAAGGGCCCCAGGCCCGAAACGTTTTCTAAAAATATGTTATTTTTTGCTTACGTGTCTTTAAACCAAACTAAAATATACACAAATTAAAGGAAAAAAACATCGGGACAATGCATTAATTATAATTTCTTAAAAAGGAGCTCATCGACCCAGGAACTCGACGGGGTGACCCTGCGACACCAGCTCGACCCCCCTTGTCAGGATACCAGTTTTCCGGGTTAATGAAGCTTTTTAAACCCCTTATATATTCCCCCCTCAGGTAGGGGCCCATTAGATATGTTCATGACACCAGCTGCCGACCCCCGGTCGGGTGGTTATCATAGGGGGTTTCCCGACACAAGCTCCCGACCCCGCAGTTGGTTACGCAGAAGGAATACGGTGGATAAATAACAAATTTTTTAAAGGCTAACTTCTTACTATTTTGAGTTCAATTTCGGGTTTTTGATCTGCGGAGAGGGCACCCCCCCCCCCCCATGAAAATGCAAATTAGGGCTAAAAAATGTGTAACCCCTTTCCTTTTTTTTGCTCTGTGGTCGCTCGTATTCCCCGGGAAAAAAAATAATGGGGCCCTTTCCCCCCCGCAAAAAAACGCTAATATAGTTTTAAACTGAGATTATTTCTTTGCTGTTTCTTTGGTTTCTTTATGGCAGTCTTTCTCGTAATAACGCTACTTCTCCTTTATGTATGCATATTCACTTCGGGCTCTTCGGCTCAACCCCATTTTTCCTGGTCCTTTCCCTTCCAAACCCTTTTCCATCTCTAGCAATGTCTTTGGCCTGAGTGTGTGTGTGTGTGTGTGTGTGTGGTTTTGGTGTGTGTGTGTGTGTTTTTTGTTTTACACTCAATTTACTCACCTATTTGGGCTGCAGGGGTCGATTATGCTCCTCCCCCCGCCCTTCATGTACTACTAGGACCCCTTCCCCCTGTTCATGAGCTTTTCAACTTGTGTGTGTGTGGGGTGGAGGGGGGGAGAAAAGGTGAGTTCATAAATTTTGGTTATAGTTAATGCTTTTACGTGTTCCTTTTAAATGGTAGGTCCCATCTAGAGGGTTTCCCTTTTAAATATTTAAAATTGCTTTTCAGTAGTACTTCAACCTCCCTATCTTAGTACTAATTTTTACACCCTCGGTAGTTCCCATCTAGCAATTTCAGTACTCTTTTTAAGAGCAGCCTCTACCAAAACACTTAAGCATCAAAGTATGTGTGGTCTGGAAAGTATTTTAGATTGTTCACTAATATATATGCTAAAAAACTAAGGCGTAAAAAAACAAAATACTATAAGAATTCGATAGCTGGCTACCCCTAGAAAGGCATCCCAGTTTTCCAAAAAATCAGTCTCATTTAATAATGTATGCAAAAAGAAATAGGAGGGGGGGTCAAAAAATTTCCCAAGAAGAAAAGTATGTTTGGATATGTGCTTGCGCACATATCCTACATATTTTGTGTATTTACGAGGCTGTTTTTTAAAAATTGGGGCGTTACACTGTATAAACATTACAAAAAATTAAAGGGAAAAAAGCATCGGGTCAATCATTAATTAGAAATTTTTTAAAAAAAAAGGAAGTGTAAAGGGAAATGATGAACTCGAGCGGTGCCCAGACGACACCAGCCCGGCCCTCCTGTCGGGATACCATCTTCGGGAAAATAAAGCTTTTTGAAACCATATATATTCCCCCCTGTCAGGTATGGCCATTAGTATGTTCAGCCCCGCTCCCCGCCCCTCCCTGTCAGGGGTTATCAGTAGGGGTTCACGACCAAGCTACCGACCTCCTGTCAGTTGGTTACCAGCAGAAGGACACGGTGGATAAATAACTAATTTTTAAAGGCTAACTTCTTACTATTTTGAGTTCAATTTCAGGTTTTGATTGCGGAGAGCGCACCCCCCCCCCCCCTAAAAATCAATTAGGGCATAAAAACATGTTTTCCCCCATTCCTTATTTTTGCTTTGTGGTCGTTTTTTCCCCCCGGGAAAAATAATGAGGCATTTTCCCCCGCTTAAAAACTGCAATATTTTTAATTGAGATTTATTTTTGTTTTTTCCTTTGTTTTTCATAGTGATAACTATCATTTGGGGAAATTTTTCCTGGGCGGTCTGTCCCCCAGAGAAAATAGAAGTTAGGGGGGACATCTTTACCAAAAAAAATTGGTATCTACCCCCCTGGGCAATTCCCAAACGGGTCCAGGTTTTTAATCACAATTTAAATATTTCAAAGGCATTTAAAAATCAAAATGCAGACAGCCCGACAACCAAAGTTTAACTTTTGGGCCCGGTGGCCACACGGCTTCACACAGCGGTATCTGGTTTCGATTCCCGGGCCCGAGAGAAACCGGAGGTTTTTTTTCACGGTTGTCTATGTTTTCCCCCAGTAAAATGCATCCTTGGGTTAGTCGACTGGTGTGGGTCACATCCGGGTAAAATGACCTAATATCCAGAAATGCCTGCATAAAAAGGGGCTGTCTATAGTAAAATTCATTGATGTAGGTAGACCGTCCTTTGTACATGTACTTTTAAATAAAAATAATTTTTATTTTAAAACTTTATCCCCGATAATTATCCGACACTAGATCCTAACATGCCATCGTAATGTGTTTGCCTAAATGCCATTCTAGAGGGCAAAATAATGAGGAGAACAAAGAATGTAAGGATTTTTTCATTAATAAGGGCATCCAAAAATAATTAGTGTGACAAAAAAAAAAGGGCTTGCATGAAACCATCTTAAAAAAATGAAAAAAGTGCCCCAAAAGGGGACAGAAAAAAAAATGTGGGTCAAACTAGAAAACTTTGTTTAAAAATGAAATTTTCAAAGTCCGTCAACCACATACGAAAAAAAATTATGTAATAAGGCAAGTGATTTATATATACAAATTTCGAGTCCACCTGTGAAAGGGTTACTCGGTCTGTAACAACTTCAGACAGTTTTCCAAGCTGGTCCTCCTCAGGAAAATAATGAAAAGAAAAAGAACAAAAAATGACAAGCATAAACAATTTATTTTTTAGAAAAAATAAAAATAAAAACACTTTAAAAATGAAATTTGATCCTACATTAAAAAAAATGAAAAAAGAAAAATATAAATATCTAATTCAACGTAAATTTCTAAAACTTGGGTGTCTGGTTTTGGTGACATGCGTGTTGTTGAAATGAGCAGTTGCTGATATGGGGGGGGGGGGGGGGGTGAGGTGTTGGTTTTCAACCCACCCGGGTTTGTTCTTCACGTATAGTGTGAGTATTTATCCCCCATGACAGGAAAGAGGTTCTTTACCGCTGCAAAGAGGGGGTTTCGTCCCCGCAATTTCATACAGGTCACGGTAATTAAATCCCAAAAGGGGGGAAGCCTCAGGCTTAGTCCTTCCATCAAACCACCGTTGTTTGGCGTTGACCCTCTCTGTCATCCAAGCTGGAAAAATGAAGGTTACCCACTGCTTAAGAAATCCTTCCATGGGTAAGTAAATACCAAAAGACGTGGTGATCTTTTCAACAGCAACCTAGGCAAAAATGAAAAGGGCTAAGTTTTTATTGGTTGGAAACAGAAATGATTTAAAAAGGCATTTAGCATGAAGTTATAATAAAGACAATAAACAGGTCACAAACAAAGGGGGGCAGCAGAGGGCAGCAGGGACGCTCCCTTAAAGGGTTTCTATACTAATAGCAGGAGTGTTTGAAATAAGATAGTGAGCTAAAATTAAATTTCAAGTCAGGGAAAAATAGATATTATTGCTATAACAGAGACCTGGCTCAATCTGAAAGTAGAGAGTGCCCCTGAATGTAATCAAGGTTTTTAAAATTTTCCACACTGACAGGGTCAACAGGAAAGGGGGTGGAGTACGATGTATTCAGAGACAATTTAAATTTTTGTGTTAGACAAGAAATTTAAAATTGAAGCGTCAGCCAAGAAACTGTTTGGGGTTTCAAATTCTCGAGGGGGAGAAAAAAATAATTTTGGGTGGATTTTTAGGGCCCCAATCTTTATAGGAGGGGTAAAAATTCATGGAGAAATTCGTAAGGATCTACATACGAAAATGTTGTGTAATGGAGATTTTAACTATAGACAGATTGACTGGAGCAATTTGCAGGAAATTTAGAGTCGGGGGTTTCTTGATACATCCAGGATTGTTTTTTTAAAAAAGTTTTTTGCAGAGCCAACTAGGGGAAAAAAACTCCTTGATTTTTTGCCCGAGGGAAACACTAATTTAACTTGAGGTTAATGGAGCTTGGGGAGAGTGATCACAAAACATCAGTTTTAACATATCATGGAATTCCCCCAATAAAGGCAATCAAATCTCCGTCCCTGACTTTCGCTTGGTTTTCAAACTGAAAAAATTTTTAGGGGGTGAACTGGGAAAGACCTGTTTGGGGTAGGTAGGTGGTGATGGTTCCCGTATGATGCTTTCCGGGGCATATTTTAGCTGTAGTCAAATTTGTTCCAAATGGGGAAAAATCGACCCAAAAAAAAATGATCCTAAATGGATGAACAATAGTTTAAAAATATCTGTTGGGTCAAAAGAGAGGCATATATAGCAAATCAAAAAGGGAGGGGAAATTTAAAGAAATGATATATTCAGTTAAAGGAGAAATAAAAAAGGGAAATTAGAAAAGAAAATAGAGATTATGAGGAAAAGTTGCAAGAAAATCGAAGACAACCCCAAAAGGATTTTTTCGGTTCAGAAGTAAGTCGGGGAAAAGATGGCCCACTAAAAAGTTCCCCGGGTCAGCTCATGACAGTGTTAAGGAAATGTGTAAAATTTTTTAAAACCATATTCCTCTCAGTTTTCCCGGAGGTCCCGCGAATTCCAGTAATGTAAATTTGAGAACAGGACGATAAAAAACTGTGCACTTTTTAGGGTCACAAGTGACATGGTCTTGGGCAAATAATAAATTAAAACCTAACAAATCCCCCGGCCCTGATGAACGTAGCAAAGGGGTTTTAAAGGATGTAAAGAGGAGCTTTGACACCTTTGGCTAATCTTTTAACTTCACTACAAAACTGGCATGGTGCCGATAGTGGGGAAAATGGCAAATGTGTACCCCATTTTCAAAACGGTGACAGGTCCTTAGCTTTGACTATAGACCAAAAGCCTAAAATCCATAGTGGGGGAAAAATTTTTGGAAACAATAATTGCCCCGGGGTTTAGGGGGCCCCTTGAAAAACATAAATTAATCAACGAATCTCAGCATGGTTTTTCAAAGGGGGTTCCTGCTTTCGAATTTATTTTAAATTTTTTTACAAAGGATTTGAGGAGGTAGATCATGGAATGAATATGATATTGTGTTTTGGCTTCGTTAAAGGCTTTTGACAGGGTCCCACATCAGAGACTATTGAGGAAAATTAAAGCACATGGAATAGGAGGAGAAATTTTTTCCTGGATAGAGGCATGGTTGACAAATAGGCAGCAGAGGTTTGCATAAATGGGGAGAAATCAGAGTGGGGAAGCGTCACGAGCGGTGTTCCACAGGGGTCAGTGTTGGGCCCCCTGCTGTTCACAATCTACATAAACGACATAGATGAGGGCATAAAGAGCGACATCGGCAAGTTTGCCGATGACACCAAAATAGGCCGTCGAATTCATTCTGACGAGGACATTCGAGCACTCCAGGAAGATTTGAATAGACTGATGCAGTGGTCGGAGAAGTGGCAGATGCAGTTTAATATAGACAAATGCAAAGTTCTAAATGTTGGACAGGACAATAACCATGCCACATATAAACTAAATAATGTAGATCTTAATATTACGGATTGCGAAAAAGATTTAGGAGTTCTGGTTAGCAGTAATCTGAAACCAAGACAACAGTGCATAAGTGTTCGCAATAAAGCTAATAGAATCCTTGGCTTCATATCAAGAAGCATAAATAATAGGAGTCCTCAGGTTGTTCTTCAACTCTATACATCCTTGGTTAGGCCTCATTTAGATTATGCTGCACAGTTTTGGTCACCGTATTACAGAATGGATATAAATTATCTGGAAAATGTACAAAGGAGGATGACAAAGATGATCCCATGTATCAGAAACCTTCCCTATGAGGATAGACTAAGGGCCCTGAAAACTGCACTCTCTAGAAAGACGTAGAATTAGGGGGATATGATTGAGGTGTATAAGTGGAAGACAGGAATAAATAAAGGGGATGTAAATAGTGTGCTGAAAATATCTAGCCTAGACAGGACTCGCAGCAATGGTTTTTAAGTTGGAAAAATTCAGATTCAGGAAGGATATAGGAAAGTACTGGTTTGGTAATAGAGTTGTGGATGAGTGGAACAAACTCCCAAGTACCGTTATAGAGGCCAGAACGTTGTGTAGCTTTAAAAATAGTTGGATAAATACAATGAGTAGATGTGGGTGGGTGTGAGTTAGACTGATAGCTTGTGCTAACAGGTCGGTTGCCGTGTTCCTCCCTTAAGTCAATGTGACCTGACCTGACTAGGTTGGGTGCATTGGCTTAAGCCTGTAGGAGACTTGGACCTGCCTCGCATGGGCCAGTAGGCCTTCTGCAGTGTTCCTTCGTTCTTATGTTCTTATGTTCTTATGTTTGGACCGGAGCCCCACACGTCACCTTTCGGGGGGGGGGGGGAGAAGGAGGGGAAGGGATAGCGGGAGCTAGACTGACCCTACCTTAACAAGCAGCCGGCAATGAAACTATTGTTACTATATACTCCCTCGCTACTCCTATCTATTGAACTTTTCCCTCACAACACTAAGTCTGCACAAGACAATGTGCTAAGTTATTAGGCACGCAGAGACGAAAGACAAATAGTTCAACGTACAAGCTAGTGTCTTTGTTTGTCGTTTATAAACGAGTAAACAGCTGAATATCCAACCCCTTCCTTGCTTTTGTTTGTTTTTGGTTTACACGCTCCTGATTTTTTTTTTTTTTTATTTTACCCAGATCTTCACGATCGAGTTGTCAAGGTGAGTGAGTTAACGCTCCAGTTGTCTGCGTGTATGAGCTGTGTGTATGACATCATGTGACTCTTGCCAGGTGAGTGCCTTCATATCTTCAGCAGTGTTTTATTTTGGTATATAAAGGAGTAAACAGCTGAATATCCAACCAGTCTGAAGACGGCTCTATGAACGAGTGTGTCAGGAAAGCCTGCTCGTTAAGAAACAGTGTATACTATTATAGATAATAATGTGATTTCAGTGCTTAGTAATGCATTTTAAGGTTATCTCATTGTCACAGCTATCAGGTAATGTCAGAGGAGAAAACAGTACCATACCTAGATTGTATCTGGAGGGTGTTCCAGGGGCCCAGTTCTTGACCAGGACTCCGGTGAATCAGGGCATGATCAACCAGGCTGGTACTGCTGGCCATACGTAGCCCAACGTACACTACAAGTAGTGTACCTCTACCAATAGAGAGACTGCCAGTAGTGACACTACCCATGGACACAATACCAGAAAAAACACTACCAGTTGTGACACTGCCAGTAGTAACACCACCAGGTGTGACATTACCAGTAGTAACACCACCAGTTGTGACACTACCAGTACTAACACCACCAGTAGTAACACCACCAGTAGTAACACCAGTAGTAACACCACCAGTAGTAACACCACCAGTAGTAACACAACCAGCAGTAACACTACCAGTAGTAACACTACCAGTTGTGACACTACCAGTAGTAACACCACCAGTAGTAACACCACCAGTAGTAATACAACCAGTAGCAACACAACCAGCAGTAACACTACCAGTAGTAACACTACCAGTTGTGACACTACCAGTAGTGACATTCTACTAGAAGTGACGCTATTAGTAGTGACACCATCAGTAGTGACGCTACCACTACTGACACTACAAGTAGCAACACTCGGACATTTTTTTCAAATATTGTCCTAACGCTACGTAACTTATTACAATTTGCCTTATCAGTTAGTTATATTCCAGCAGTTGTCATTCCACCCATAGTTGTTCATCTCACAGTAGTTTCCCAGTATTGATAGTTACAGGTTTGAAGGTTGCTTTTCACAGGTACTTGCCCTTCCATGGGTATTTGTCTTTGCAATTGCTGTTACCCAGTCATCAGTAGTTATCCTTCTAGTAGTTATTCTTGAACGAGAACTCATCCTTTCGCAAGAAGTTATCCTTCCTCTAGCAATGATATTTTCTTCCAGTAGTTATGCTTGAACGAGAAGTAATCCTTTAACAAGTAGTTATCCTTCCTCTAGCAATGATATTCCCAGTAGTTATCCATCTATCACTAACTATTTCATTAGACGTTACCATTCCTTCAGTAATTTTCCTTCCATGTGTAGCTAAACTTTCACAATGGTAATACGTTCAACAATAATATTTTTATCCAATAGTTATTCTTCTACCAGTACTTATCATTCCAACGATAGCTTTCCTTCCACTAATAGTTTTGTTTCGAATAGTTATTGTTTCGATAGTTATCCTTCCTCAAGTAAACCGTTCACACTTAATTATCCGTCCACTAGTATACATCCTTCCACACGTAGCTTAGCCAGCTTGACAAATCCCAATTTTAGTATTAATCTCAGTGATTCCTGTGAAGTATCTTAAATGTTTACATGAACCAGAATATTGTCCAGCGAATGACGTGGAGGTTTATATTAATGTTCAAACCTTCATTAACCAGAAAGTTTCGCATCCTGACAGTGAGGCTGACATCTTTGACGTCAAAATCATCAGGTCTAGCAAATGATGTTAGGGCTCTTCCTTTTTTTTATTAGTTATAAATCGGTGAGATCTGCATTAATCACTAGTATTCGTTTTTTCATTGTTTGATTTATGTTTGTTGAAGAGAATATTGCAGAACTATAGTTAATAAGAAGCATTATGTAAAGAAATGACGTCATGGTTGAACCTCTTACTATTGGTGTCGGTATCCAGGATCCTGTGAGTGATAATCATTAGATTTTTATCATTAGATTTTGTTTATATTGCTTCGTTTTTATTTAATTTGGTCATATTTGGCTATTCTAGCATTCTTGATTGACTAGTTCACCTACAATTCACCACAAACCTTCTCTAGTTAACTTTGTACCATGACTTGCAAGTTACTCTTCACCTTGACGTGTTCACTATACATTCTCCTTAAACTTTCACTGGTTCTCCCCTCAAGGAAGGTTCCTTGATGTTAACAGGTGAGGGGCTCTTGATTTAGGGAATTGGATCTGTGCTCCAGTTCCCCGAATTAAGCCTGAATGTCTTCCACATCCCCCCCCCCAGGCGCTGTATAATCCTCCGGGTTTAGTGCTTCCCCTTGATTATTATAATAATAATTTCACTGGTTCTCACACCTAATGTGGGTTTAAAGCTTCATTAATCAGGAAAATTTATAGTATAACGATGAGGTTAGTCAATGGTGTCAAGAAAATCAGGTTGAGCTCACTAGGTTCAGATTTTTTGTTTCGTAAATCTATTGATGATTCCTGCGTTAATAAACAAATACTGTTCTTTTCTTTTATTTTCATTTTCAGTAACTGTTAGAAGAAATAATTCAGAAGTAAGTTTAAAGGCAGAAATTATTCAAGAAAGATATATTTGTTGGTTCAACTATTGTTACTCAGCTCTCAGAGTTCACCTTCCATGTGACAGCAAATTGATAGTAAATTAAACCAGAGTAATTGATTATAAAACTATACTAAGTTGTCCTGTTTTACAGTCTTTCTCAAGTCAGGCTTTAAAAACA